>OU427001.1:8300764-8315764 GCA_911387935.1 Dolichovespula saxonica
TATCCGTTCGAATCGGTCTGATCGAATTCAAATAATGACAAAAACGATGAAGAACGAGGGAAGAATTTTTTTTTTTTTTTTCTTTTTAAATGTAATCCCGTACGTTTTGATACTTATGATCATTCCGCTTACCAATCCTGCGAGTAAGTGCAATGGGCGGCCGATAAGACGTATCTCTCGGAGACCAAACTTCCACCACAATTCCAAAATATTTGATCGCTGCTCTCGTAACCGATAGCAACCATATGCGGGAATTCCCTCGGGAGTGCTATAGTACCACCCACTATCAATGTCTTACCCTTAACACCGCATACGGATACGTTGACAGGTTTTGAATTGGACCATAATAAAGGCGGATATTGAAGCTCGTAGACGTACTTAGAGTATTCGAGACATTCTACGAAAGAAACGATACACACATATACATAAAATGATAATAATATTATCATTTTATCGGCAAATATTTTTAATATCAATTTAAAGAGTTATCATTTACGAATGACTCTCTCTATGATCGTATTTCTTCTCGTTTATTTTATTTTTTTTTTTTATTTCTTTTCTTTTTTTTTTTTTATTTTTTACTTCTCAATGGAACGATATTTATAAATTTGAAACAATATTTATAATACACATGCACACACACACACACACACACACACACATTACCATTTTATCGGCAAATATTTTAAATATAAATTTATAAAATTATCATTTACGAATGACTTTCTCTATGATCGTCTTTCTTCTCGTTTCTTTATTTTTTTTTTTTTTTTAATACACACAAACACACACACACACACACACACATTATCATTTTATCGGCAAATATTTTATATAAACATTTAAAAAATTATCATTTACGAATGACTTTCCCTGTGATCGTCTTTCTTCTCGTTTATTTTATTTATTTTTTATTATTTTTTTTTTTACATTTTTATTTTTTACTTTTCAATGGAACGATATTTATAAATTCGAATAAATACTCACTCGCTCGGGCAATAGCACCTCGTTCATTTTCGACATGTTTTATTGGCTGTTCTGTAGTAGTGGTGGTGGTAGTAGTGGTAGTAGTGGTAGTGGTAGTGGTAGTGGTAGTAGTACTTGACGTCGATTGTCCTTCTTTAGGACAACAAACGATAGGATCGAAATTCGAGTATCCACAAACCTTTTCCGGTGGGCTACCGGACAGTAACTCGTTATAAACTACGGTACATTTGATTAAAATCGTACAAATACCGCTTTTCCCGTTCATCGTGCATCGGCTTCCTTAAAAGAAAAATACATTCAAAAAAAAAATAAATAAATAAATAAATTGAAAAAAATCGAAATAAGCAAAAAAAAAAAAAGAAAGAAAAGAAAAGAAAAGAAATGTAACCGCAAGGAACGTGCTGTGTTTAAAAAAAAAAAAAAAATAAAATAAAAGAAAAATACGAAACAAAACTTTGATCCTCGATAATTCCTAATTGGAAGATTATTTTTAACGAGCAAGAAAAGGAAACGAGGAAAGAAAAAAATAAATATATATATAAATGCACAAGGAATATTTATTCAACGTTATCGCAAATTGAAAGTTGATGAAATCCTGACTGTCGTGCGGAAAAGAATGATTTTTCAAAGAAATTGTATTTCTTTTTTTTTCTTCTTTTTTCTAACACCTCGCTCCGTGATCGTACCCGTTTATCTAAATATAAATTGTATTGTAATGCGTTATACACGTTGATTATTCGAAAGAAAAAAGAAAGAAAAAAAAAAACAAAGACAAGAAACTAATGGACGATCCAACGATATTTCTTAACGTTCAACGTTGTGATCGTTAACTGCTTATCGTCTCATCGTTTGTTTTGAAAAAAATAAATTATTCGAGTGACGGAGACAGAAAGCAAAAAAAAAGAAAAAACAAACAAAACCAACAGGAACTAGTAGATTAGTATATATCGTGAGTACGAAAAAATCTGAAGAGAGAAAAAAAAAACTCTCCTTAAATATACGTTGTCGTCGCGCGCGTTACGAGATTAAAAAAAAACAAAAAAAAAAAACAAAAAAAAAAAAAAAATAGAAAAAATTAACTCGCACTAAATTGCGCCATTGTTTATCTCCGAGTATCGAACGAAAATTAATCCTTACCTTCGTAAAGTTGTCCCTGTGCACGAAGAAACATCATAATGAAATGTACGACAACGTTGATTGATGTTAACTTCAGGTAAGACATCTTCTTCGATCACCAGAAAACTAAACGCACAAGGAATCGAACTTTCTCTCTCTCTCTCTCTCTCTCTCTCTCACTCTTTCTCTATGTCTCTGTCTCTGTCTCTGTCTTTATCTCGTTATTTTTATCCTCGTAGTCTTTCAAGTCTTAGGAATCGGTCGTTACTACTGTTATTTCCGCCAACTACTTCCTTATTAACGTTGGTAACATTCCCATTAGCCCCACCACGATCCTTCCCATTGGAGGAGAATATAAAAGAAGAAAAAAAAAGAAAAAAAAAGAAAAAAAAAAAAAGATTATTCGTTGGACGATGGTAGGAGAAATAGAACGTGCGTATCAGTGATCGGTATTTCAAACGGCTACAACGACGACCACTACGATATTTTAATCTCCTTCGTAGGATCGTCCGTCGTATTTATACGAAAAAAAAAAAAAAAAAAAAAAAGAAAAAAAAATTATCTTTTTCTTCTTTTTCTTTTTTCTTTTTATTACTTTATTCCTTCCTTCCTCATTTCCTCGTTAGAATATTTTCTGACGTCTATGTGTCATATGGTTCTCTCTCTCTCTCTCTCTCTCTCTCTCTCTCTCTCTCTCTCTCCCTCTTTTTTCCTCCTTTTTTTTTTTTCCTTTTATCTTCGTTGCTTCGACTTTATCTTTTGCCTTATATCCCACGGTATTTTTTTATCTTTCCTTCGAGAGAAGAGGATAAAGAAGAGGAGGAAGAATGAAGGAATGGAAAAAAGATGACAAAAGAAAAAAAGAAGAAGGAAAGAAAGAAGACTTTCGAGGAGGAATATACACCGTTTACACACACACACACACACACACGCGCGCGCGCGCGCATATGTAAATTATATATATATATGTATATATGTAATATATATTATATATACATATATATATATGTGAAATATATATATATGTATGTATATATGTAATATATATTATATATACATATATATATATATATATATGTGAAATATATATATATATGTATATATGTAATATATATTATATATACATATATATATGTGAAATATATATATATATATATGTATATATGTAATATATTTTATATATATATATATATGTGTGTGTGAGTAAAATAATTTTTTTCGTATAAATCTTAATCGAGGATAAATTTTTTTTATATGTTTCGTTATGAACTATATATAGAAGAATGACTTGTTTGTGCTGAGAAAAACGAAGAAAATACGCGGAAAGAATGTCACGAGAGAACGAGAGCGAGAGAGAGAGAGAGAGAGAGAGAGAGAGAGATAAGAAATATTCCTTTAAGAGGAAGGAGGAACGTTTTTAAAAGACGTTTCACGAAGATAAAACACGGTAATTGTATCGGTTATGTATAATTGGCATTATCATATCGCGATATCAAGTACGTATACAGGTAAAGTTACGTGACCGTGTCTCTTTAAGTCGAAACGAATTTATCTTATATTTTCTTTTTTTTTTTTCTTTGTTTTCTTCTCTTGCCAAACATTTTCTTTCCTCCTTTTTCAATCGCGTTAAAAAAAAAAAAAAAAAATTTAATCGAAACAAGAAAAATTAATTAATCGGAATAATCGAATAACACCGGCGAGATTTATTCATCGGGAGATCCGCGATTGCATCGTTGTTTCATATATTATATAATAATTTTTTCTAATTACAGATAGTAATCGTAGAAAGGGGAATTAATTAATCGTTCATACGCGAACGCTTGCGCATGCATTATTTGTAAGGATAATTTTATATTCATGAACTCAACCAAGCAAGTATTGTAGTAGTAATCCGAACGATTCTAAACTTAGAAAAAAAATTTTGCTTATAGATTTTGCATCAAAAAAATCAAAAAACCCCTTCCCTAAAAAAAATATATTGTTCCGTCATACGAAATACGATTACTCGCAAAGTGTAACGACGGAGTTTCTCTCTTTTTTTTTTTTTTCTTTTTTTTTTGCGTTCATTTATTTTCCCACATTTGTTCACTCATCGTTTGCATTGCATTCTCGTTGAAATTATTGCAATAACTCTGATACCCGTTATAACGGATGATATACAGAATCGTTTATTTATCGTACGACGAATGGGAAAAAATTATTGGAAAAGAAAAAAAAAATAGATTTTTAAATCCCACGAGATTGTGTATTTAATATTAGATGTTATGTATCACGTGCGCATATATATATATATATATATATATATATATATATATATACACATATATATTTTATATCTGGTTAGTCTGGTATAATTTATCAATTTTTCACGCATTCATTTTTATGTCGATTCTTAGAATTATTACGAGACGTAGCAACGAGTTCTTTCTTTCTCTCTCTCTTTCATTTTTTTTTTATTTTTTATTTTTCATAATCACGATAAAATCTAAAAAAAAAAAAAAATATAGAAAAGAAAAACCGAGAAAGAAAGAATAAACAAACGGAGATGTTGTAAGCGAACGTGAAAAGTCCATCGGGAATCCGATAAAATTAATTACAAACGATTGAAATGAATTTGCCATCGTACATATCGCCCAGTTTTTTTTTATCTTATAAAAGAAAATGGCGGGTCGTGGGGTGTTTAATATACGATTACATATTTATTATGACATCGTAACAATAATCGCAATACCGTTCTGTTTTCGATCGAGTTAATAACTTGAAAATCATATATATATGCGTACATGGAAATACATATATAAACGTGGTGTGCGAAAAGTACGAGATCGAACTTATAACACGTGTTACTTCGATACGTTTTATCTCGATAAGACGGGTTATACAGTTTGATCCGATACTTTTCTGGCACCCGGTATACGTGTATGCGCCCGTGTGTTTATACACACACACACACACACACACACACACACACATATATATATATTTACGTACCGTTCGTTTTGCTCGTTAACGTTAACGTTTAATGTGGTTCTAACGTGGTTTGAGCTCGTTAACGATAGCTCGTTTTCGATTAACGATCAAGATTAGAATGATTCGCTTAAAACGATCGTGTAAATCGTTTTGCGAAATTACTTTTCAACGTGATTATTACACCTCCTCCCTATTTAACCGTAGATCTCGAGCGACATTTTTACTACAAGCGCAGCGTTACAGTTTCTTCGAATCCGACGACATGGATCCACGACGACAATTTTTCACGATCGTCGTTGCTCCGTTACTCCTCGCTTCAAACTTGAATATATCGTTCGTCCGTGCGACACCACGAAAATGTGAAAAGAGTTCGTCGTCGATTTATCTCATTAAAATCCTCGTTTCGTTTAATAATTTCGCATCTCGGTCCTCGATCCACGAAATTTAAGAGATCGTCGTTCTCCCTAATCTCGTCTAATTCGTTCGGGAAAAGTGAAGAAAGATCCGTTCGTTCGTTCGTTCGTTCATTTATTTATTTTTTTTTCCTTTTTTTTTTTACATTTCGTTCAATCCGATTCGATCCAATTTCGATCGGTAAACATCGTCAATTAAATTCGGGGATTATGAAATTTTAAAAATCATCGCAATTCTCTCGTAATAATAACAATCCACAGTGATTCACACGATCGATCGAGTCGATCCAAGTCGATTTCAACGATCGTACCGATACAGGAATGTACTGCGTGAGATTTGAACGTTGAAATTTCGTCGAATTCGTACGATCTACGTTCGCGTTATCGTTCGATAGATCATTAGAAAATAAAGATCGTTGTTTCGAACGTCTTCTCGTAGCATTCGTATGATATTAACGTCGAGATTAACTTTATACTTAAGCGTTTATACGAAAACCATTTCTTTCTGATTTGTTACGATCTATCCGTAGAATGCGAGGAATACGGCAAACTGGTTTATGAAATTGAGCCTTCGCCTGTCCTTCGAATCGGAGCCGGTTCCAATCTCGTTTCCCGTTGTGCCATAGTCGAGACGCCATTGATCGTTGGCGGTGTTAAAGCCGAAATCGCCGAATTCCCGCATATGGTGAGTTTTCATCGTCCTTAGTTCGATGTAAAATTATTTCAACGGGACGCCATTTCGATCGGTTAACCCTATCGAATTTGAAAATCGATTCGAAAGTCCTCTCGTACTTTCTTTTTTTTTTTTTATCTTGGGAGGTTTTTATTTATTTATTTTTTTCTTTTGGTTATTTATTTCGATTGGTTAACCCTATCGAATTTGAAAATCGATTCGAAAGTCCTCTCGTACTTTCTTCTTTTTTTTTTTTGTCTTGGGAGGTTTTTATTTATTTATTTATTTATTTTTTTTCTTTTGGTTATTTATTTCGATTGGTTAACCCTATCGAATTTAAAAATCGATTCGAAAGTCCTCTCGTACTTTCTTCTTTTTTTTTTTTTTGTCTTGGGAGGTTTTTATTTTTTTATTTATTTATTTTTTTTTCTTTTTCATTTCGAGCGAACAAATAAAAGAGACGGGAGATTGAATTTTCATAAAATTAACAACGATAATAATAATGATAATAATAATAATAATAATTTCACGTATGCAATTTCATACAATGGTTCCCTATGATCTTTCGAAGATCGAATCATCCCTTTTATTATTTTTTTCTTTTTATTTTAGTTTGTAGCTTTACGAATTCGAGAGAAGAAAAAAAAAGAAAAGAAAAGAAAAGAAAAGAAAACCGAACGGTTAGCCTAAATAGTTTTTAAAACGTACGATCGATCGTTAAAACAAATTCGTTAAAACTTCGCGCTCGTTGGTAACAATTGTTATCATTAATTATTAATTATCAATTATTGTTGAGATTAATAAAATCATTCTTTGTATTCGCAGGTCGTAATTGGATTTGGCAGGAACTTATCAGATGTGTCATGGTTATGCGGAGGAAGTATCATTTCGGAGAGATATATCCTAACTGCAGCTCACTGTTTGGAATCACGCGACAAGTATTATCAAAGTCACGAGATGATGTATTTTCTAATTGGTCGGATTATGTACACACGCTATCATCACCCGATGACTATATAGCGTTATATCACGAGAGAGAGAGAGAGAGAGAGAGAGAGAGAGAGAATGCAATTTTTTTTTTCCTTCTCTTCGTTCTCTCTCTCTCTCTCTCTCACTCTCTCACTCTCTCGACCTTTTACTCGGCAATAGTTAATTAATGGTTATCTGCAAAAAGAGATTAGTTAGAAATTAGCAAATGAAATATTAAACGATTAGAAAAATAGAACGATTAGAATTTAACGAAGTAATAAATCTGTCTTAATTAAGTGAGAACGATGGTATCGTAAGAAAAGAAAAAAAAATAATAGTTCTCTCTCTCTCTCTCTCTCTCTCTCTTTCTCTTTCTTTCTAGTGTTCAAAGTGAAACAAAGATAGAGAATGCGATATTAGAAGGCTAATAATTAATCTTGCAAAGCTTCATCATTCGTATCGGTGGTAGTCACTGATATATCTCTTCGTTCCACGTGCGTGTTCGTTCGTTCGTTCGTTCGTTTGTTTGTTTGTTTGTCTGTTTGTTTGTTTGCGTGAAATTAGTAAAAAAATTCGAACGTCCAATTTCGCGCGACGCACGATCGATCAAATCGTTCCTCGATCTGTACAAATTTTTCTGAACGAAAAAAGAAAACAAAATAATATGATTTTTCCTTAATTCGTTTTCTTTACTCTTTAAAATAAGTGTTTTATTTTTTTTGCATCCTCCAAAAAATTTTTCTACGAAATAATATTAGTAAAAAAATTCGCACGTTTAAATTGTGCGCCGACGCGATCGATCAAATCGTTCCTCGATCTGTACAAATTTTTCTGAACGAAAAAAGAAAACGAAACAATAGGATTTTTCCTTAATTCGTTTTCTTTACTCTTTGAAATAAGTATTTTATTTTTTTTTGCGCCCTCCAAAAAATTTCTCTACGAAATTTTTCTACGAAATTTTTCTACGAATTTTTTTCTACGAATTTTTCGATCAAATCGTTACTGGATCTATAAAATTTCTTTGCTCCACGAACAATAATAAGATCCGTTTATATCTCTTTCTCTTTTTCTTTCCTTGAAATAATTTTTTTCCGCGATAAACGCAATTTTCATTTATTTCGTTTATTTTTTTATTCATTTCTTTTATTTTCTACGAAACAATTCGTCATAGAAAATTCGAACGGATGAATTTCAGTGGGCCGGCGTCAATGGTACGAGCTGGTATGACGAATTTGGAGACAAAAGAGGATAGCATGCAGGAGAGAAAAGTAATACGGAGAATAATGCATCCGGATTATAAATTGCCGGCGAAGTATCACGATTTGGGTTTGATAGAATTGGAAGTCCCATTCGAATTGAATCCGAACGTTAGGCCGGCCTGTCTCGAGGTGAACTATCAACCACCGGGAAAGTATGCCATAGCAACTGGATTTGGTAAAACGTCTTACGGTTAGTGATAGATCTATCGTTTTTTTCGATCTTTAAACGGAATAAATCTTTAAAAATCGAACAACTCAATTTTAAAAATCGAACCAACGTAATTTTGCGTCTCGATTATTTCCCCAATAACGTATCGTTCGTTTCCTCGTTTGTTTTGGCAAAAAAAAATTTCAAAACTATCGCGTTTAATGGCGTGCTTTAGATTCGAACGAAGGGAAAAATAAAATAAACCGAAAAAAGAAAAAATAGAATCTTATTTTAAGCGATCAAAAATATCGTTACGATCGGAGATTCCTACGTGCGTACACGGCAGAAGTATCTTTGGCTTTCGTGTTTTGTAGATTAGAAAGAAAGAAAGAAAAAAAAAAAAAAAAGAAAATTAAAAATACTATAAACAAAAAATAGAATCTTTTTCGAGCGATCAAAAGTTTTGTTTTCATCGGAGATTCCTACGCGCGTACACGGCAGAATATATTTTCGCTTTGGTATTTTAGATCAAAAAAAAAAATAAAATAAAATAAAAAAAGAAAAAATAAAAAATAGAATCTTTTTCGAGCGATCAAAAGTTTTGTTTTCATCGGAGATTCCCACGTGCGTACACGGCAGAATATATTTTCGCTTTAGTGTTTTAGATCAGAAAAAAAAAATAAATAAATAAAAAACAGAATCTTTTTCGAGCAATCAAAAGTTTTGTTTTGATCGGAGATTTTAAATAATAAACATTCGATCCTTTCTTTCAGATGAATCGTCGACGAACAAGGATCTGATGAAAGTGCATTTGGATTACATTAACGAGGATACATGCAAGAAACGATATGAATTCGATTTAGGTCGTCGTTATATGCCGAAAGGATTTATAAAGAATTTTCTATGCGCCGGTATAATGAAGGGTGGTAAAGACACCTGTCAGGTAATTAATGAAGTCAAACATTATTAAAAAAAAAAAAAAAAAAAAAAAAACATTTTTTTCTTCTCATTTTCTTTTTTTTTTTTTTTCTATTTTTCTTTTAGGGCGACAGTGGTGGCCCACTGCAAAGGGTGCTTGCCCATCCCTATTGCACTTACAGCATCGTCGGGGTGACGAGTTTCGGAAAATTTTGCGCAATGAAAAATTCACCGGCCATATACACGCGTGTCAGTTTATACTTGGATTGGATTGAATCGATAGTTTGGCCATAAAAAACGTACGGCGAGAATGGATAAAGAAATATTATTCGCTATTTATTTACTTTTCCTTTTATTCCTTTTATTTTTTTTATTTTTTTTTTTTTTTTCTTTTAATTGCAAGAACTTCCTTTTAGCCTTCATGTATTTAGCGTATTTACAACATTCGATTCCCATAATATAAGCATGCATACAAATAACGTTCGATAAAAACATATGTAGGTATGTGTGTGTTTGTGTGTGTGTGTGTGTGTGTGTGTGTGTCAGTGTGTATGTGTATGTACGCGTATAATATATACAACAAAGAGAAGAAACATAATTGTCCGTTCATAAAAATAAAAATAAAAATAATATAATAATAATAATAATAATAAGAAGAATAATAATAATTATAATTATAATTATAATAAAATTCATTAATAACGATGATATACAATCACGAGGTCGACGATTTATTGTAATGCGACGCACATAACATAAATTTAATGTAACAGAGTTAATAATAATAATATATATATATATATGTATATATATCTTGTCCATTGAAATTTAGTTTAAAATATATATACATGTGTGTGTGCGTGTGTGTGTGTGAAATCAAAAAGAAAAAAAAAAGAAATAATAGTAATAATAATAATAATATTAATAATAATAGTAATAAAATAAAACCAAATAAAAACGAACAAATTCTAAATATAGCCAATATGGCGTATGTGCGTACTATCGTACGTTCACACTCTCGTTCGACATAAAAAAAAAAAAAAAAAAAAAAAAGGAAGAAAAAAAATAAGTTTCCGTGTATGGTGTGCGTATGTGCGTCCATACGTTCGACAACAATCTTATGGCAAATTTTATATTTCTTTTTTCGATCTTTTCACGCTCCTCTTATATGTTACGCAATCGTCGTTGTAACTTCGTTTATGTCCTATAAAGATAAAACTTTTACAAAAAAGGATCGATCTCATCGTTGTTATATTTTTTTTATTAGAAATAATTCTAATTCGAACGATACGTTAATGTTTGCGCGAGTGTACGCCCGCGCGCATGCGCGCATGTGTATATATATATATATATTAATGGTTATATGTAGGTATATATGTTTCTCATAAGCTTAATTATGCTTGGTAAAAGTTTTATCAAACCACGTTCCCATAAATGTTCACATTATACATACATTATTTACAATATATTATATATGTATATGTATATGTATATGTATATATATATATATATATATATAGTTAATGAGGATTATCAGTCTTACGGCTCTCATAAAATGGGGAGAAGAACAAATAATAATATACAGATAATTGTTATATATGTATATATGTATGTACGTGTGCGTGCGTGCGTGTATATGTGTCTGTATGTATGTGTGTATATATATATATACCCACAAACAAACACACACACACACACACACACACACACACATATAAATAATTAAACGAAACGAAATTGTGTAATCTTTATATATATATACATATATACATATATATATATATTTGTGTATATATATATATATACGTATGTAAACGTGACGTTTCAAACGCACAGAAGAAACAACGATAATAATCAATCGATATAATCCTATCTTATGGGGTTATATATATGTACATATGAATCTAATATCAAGGGAGAATATATGTGTATATAAATGTGTGTGTATATATATATACATACATATATATATATATATATATATATATATATATATATATATATACATAAAAATTCAACAATTTCGTTTCGTTCAACATTTTCTCTTGTTTACGTCTGACATGATCTCGAATATTGTCGTAAAAATGTAACGAGAAGAAGAAAACAAAAAAAAAAATAGAATAAAAAATACAGAACAGCTTAGAGAGGTCTTAGAAAGTAATTAACATTCGCGAACGATATTATAACAGATACATATGTGTATTAAACGTCGGAATCATCCAAGTCGATTATTAAAATACGCAATACATCGTACGATTCGATATTCGAAGAATCCTTAAATTTTTACAATCGTCGTTCGGATTTAAAAGGAAAAAAAAAGAAGAAGAAGAAGAAGAAGAAATGGAAAAAAATAATAATAAAACTATATATATATAATATAATCTTAACTGTGTGTTCTATTCGATTATTGTAAAAATCACATTATTTTAGCAATGTTTATACCCATATAGACATGTATGTATGTATGTATGTATGTATGCGTGTATTTATTGCAAACAAATATACCAACACTTATCAACTTTATAAAAAGAATAATAAACGCACACACACACACACACGTGTGTGTATATATAATCTAGCTTTTTATAATCAACGAATAAGTTATGAGGACTGCTGATATTGAGAATTAGTTTACGGGCGCACGATAAATATTATATTGTGTGTATATTAAAAAAAAAAAAAAAAAAAAGAAAGAAAAGAAAACATGGATCTGTCGTTCGTTCTTTTCTTTCCTATTTTTTTTTCTTTCTTTCTCTCTTCCTCTCGCTCTCTTTTTTTTCTCTCGTCGATTCGTCGTCGTTTGTCGGTACATTCGTTTCTCTTTTTCATTATTATTATTATTATTATTATTATTATTATTATTATATTTTTTTTTCTTCTTTCGAATCGCCACGAGACAAAAAAAAGAAAGAGATCTTTTCTCGGACCTTCCTGCACGAGAAACGATATGAAGGAGAGGAAAAGAGAAAGAAAAAAAAAAATGAAAAAAAAAAAAAATAAAAAAAATAAAAAAAAAAGATATTTATCATAATCGTTATTATTATAACTATAACAAACGGGGGCGGCGTACGAAAGTTGAGAAACATTTATTTAATAAATTATAAACTCGTCGTTTTATTTACGTACGTGTGTCTATTTATATATTTATATATACATACATCGCGCGCGCGCGCGTGTGTGTGTGCGTGTGCGTTGCGTGTGTGCGGCTCTCCGCCATTTTTCAAACAGCAAGTTTTATAAAAAGAAATATTATCTGGTATGTAACGAACGAGTAATATCTATCTTATCTGAACGTGTGGCCGGTTTTTGGAATTACGAACGACCTATTTTTTTTTCCCTTTAAAAAAAAAATATATATATATGTCGGATGGTTAGTTAACAAAAAAAAAAAATATATATATATATATGTATACATGGTATCATAAAATTATTACGGCGTACGGATTTACGAATTATTATTATTATTATTATTACTATTATTATTATTATTATTATTATTATTATTATTATTATTTATTATTATTTATTATTATCATTATTAAGAAAGAAAAAACGACCCGAACACGTAGAATTTAATTCGCAGATTTAATCTGCAACATTTGATGGGACAAAAAGGAAATAATAGAAAAAAAATTATTAACGAGAAAGGAAAGGAAGAAGTAGAAGAATTAGAAGTAGAATTAGAAGTGGTAGAAGGATTAATCATCAAAATTATTTAAGCAAGGAAGATTCCATGAACCCCAACGGAGCAAAATAATTATGACTGTCGGTTTAATTTAAAAGAAATAAAAAAAAAAAAAAAAAAAAAAAACAAAAACAAAAAAAGAAAAAATACGTATTTAAAAATAAAAACGGCAAAACGATATCAATCCCCAAGATAAAAGATCAACTTAGAACGATCCCTATAGATAAATAATAATAAACGTTCTCTTAAAACGATCGCAAGCGCTTTCTTACGCGTAATCGATCAATCGATAATAATCGCACTTTGTCTCGACAGTGTGCGTGCGTGCGTGTGTCTGTGTGCTTGACACGTCGTATTTTATATCATTTGATTAAAAAAAAAAAAAAAAAAAAAAAGAAAAAAAAGAAAAAAACTAACAAGAAAGATCTCTCGTCGAGTTGTCCAACGTACTACGATAATAAATATTCGCATTTTTAAAAACTAGATCAAAACGAGCAATCGTGTATCCATCGCGTTCCCATCGTATTTTATAATAAGATCGAATATAATAATATGCGATTAACATTTGTCTCTACCTAAATATATATATATATATATATATATATATATATACACATATATATGTATACCCCAAAAGTTCATGTATATATTTCATAAAATAATGAATCGTTTAAAGGTAGAACGATAACGAGCGTTAGTTAGGCAGTTTTGCTATTATATCACGCGAGCTCGTTCAATTGGGAATATTTTTTTCTTTTTCTTTTCTTTTTTCTTTTTTTTTGATTTTTACTATCTGTCCTCTGTTTTTTTTCTCCTCTCATCGCGACGAACAAAGCGAGAGAAAGAAGAAGAAGAAGAAGAAGAAGAGAGAGAGAGAGAGATATTATAATAACACACAATTGCACACGCGTTTCTTATATTCTATTATATTATATAAATCTGCACTTTTTTTTAGGAACTTTCATATAAAATGTATCTGTATATATATATGTGTGTGTGTGTGTGTGTTTGTGTGTTTGTGTGTTTGTGTGTTTGTGTGTTTATATATATATATTTATTTATTTATTTATTATATTAAAGAAAGGATCTATCCTCTCTCTCACTCTCACTCTCTCTCTATCTATCTCTCTCTCTCTCTCTCTATTTCTCACCATTTTTGTTATCTCATTTAATTCAAACGCTCAACATTCTAATCGACTTAACAAAAACGAAAAATAAAAATCACATTGAACACAGTATCGAATTATCATATAATGTACAACAACACGTAGGTCCTAGTAATTATAAGTAACGAGAAAAAGAAACAAAAAAAAAAAAAAGGATTTTATCCCTCGAATCAAGAAGAAAAATTAGAAAGAAAAAAGAAAAAGAAAAACTTTAAAAAAAATAAACGAAGATAAGAAAAAAATTAATAATTAAGAAAGAAGGAAGAAATAAAAATTATAATAAAAAAAAAAAAAAAAAAAGAAAATAAATAAAAAAAAAGAGAAAAAGCGTCGACGCGTCGATACTCGCCGAGATTAGACACCAAAGTTTTATGGAATATGCCGTGGCCATATATATTTTTTCTTCTCCTCTCTCTCTCTCTCTCTCTCTCTCTCTCTCTTTCTCTCACTCCCTCTTAT
The DNA here is from genome assembly GCA_911387935.1 of Dolichovespula saxonica. Taxonomy (NCBI): domain Eukaryota; kingdom Metazoa; phylum Arthropoda; class Insecta; order Hymenoptera; family Vespidae; genus Dolichovespula; species Dolichovespula saxonica. The sequence goes on from OU427001.1 coordinate 8,315,528, forward strand.
TCTTGCGTGCGTGTGTGCGTGCGTGCGTGTGTTTCTGTCTGTGCGTGACGAGTTTTTTACGCTCTATTTAACTTTCACATTAAATTCTCTCTCTCTCTTTCTCTCTCTTTCTCTATCTCTTTCGCAGTCAATAAATGGATCTCATCCTCTTCGTTCTCTGAAAACCAAAATTTTGATAACTAAGAGTAAAATGGTTACTTTCTCGGAGGAAATCAAAAAAAAAAAAAAAATTGAAAA
>OU427001.1:8320764-8323264 GCA_911387935.1 Dolichovespula saxonica
AAAGAAGAGAAAGAGAGAGAGAGAGAAAAAAAAGGAAAGATGGATAGATAAATAGAGATAGATAGATAGATAGATAGATAGATAGATAGATAGAGAGAGAGAGAGAGAGAGAGCGAAAAAAAGGAAAACGAAAAAAAGTGAAGTGCATCCAAGATGGAGAGAGATGAAGTGCAATAAGGACGAGGCACTCGAGTGAAGATTACTTCGAACGACCCACGCGTCTAGACGTCTTAAACTTTTTACGGTGGTCGCACGAGGCGTGGTATATGACGTGAATGTTCCCTGTAGTTGCTCCGCATACTTCGATATATATATATTTAATGTGTGTGTGTGTGTGTGTGTGTGTGTGTGTGTATGTGTATGTATGTATATATAATCCAGTGGCACCACTTTTCAACCACGCCTCACGACCAATACATAAATAAATATACTTATATATATATATATATATTTGTATGTGTGTGTGTGTGTGTGTGTGTGTGTGTGTATGTATACGTGCACTGTTATCCTGAATATGCCTCGTCCTCGATATCCCTGATACGTTTGGACGTACATATGTACGTTTGTACGTACATACATCAATTACATACATAAATCTATTTCGTATTCTTCTCTCGATCTTATTTTACAATAGGTAATATAAGATGAATACAAATTTTAAGATATCCGATCAATTTTTCTTGTTTTTTTTTTTTTTTTATAATACCTCCTTTATTATCAATAAAAAGAGAAAACATATATTCGGACGTATCTATGTACGTACGTACGTATGTATGTATGTTTGCATGTACGTATAACGTGTCACAAATATAAAATTCTGTGTTATAAATATGGACTGAAAGGAGGAGAGAGACAGAGTGAGAAAAAAAAAAGAAATGAGATCGAAGCTTTTACGACCGGACGATTCAATTTAGATTTTTAATTCTTTTTCAAAAAAAAAAAAAAAAAAAGAAAAAAAAACAGAAGAAGAAAAAATATCCGATATATACAACTTTCAAGATGTTCGAGTAATTTTGTAAATAGGACGTACGAAGTATATGAAAAGAAGTACATAAGTAAGTATATTTTTTTTTTCTTTCACGATACTCGTGGAAAGAAGAAGAAGAAGAAGAAGAAGAAGAAGAAGATAAAGAAGAAGATAAAGAAGACGAATAAATAAAGTCATAATTAAATAATACATGTACGTTATAACGAACGCGCATTTTTGAAGAGAGAGAGAAAAAAAAAAAAAAAAGAAAAATATTTTTCGAGATCACGCGCAACATTATATCTCGATAAGAAAAATCTACAAACGGAGATAGAAAGAAACACGCATGGACGATTTAATCCAATGTCGTATTCGTTACGGGTCTCGAACATAAATTCGCGAAATAAAATCGAAGGTTCGTCTTTTTTTGTACACCGTCGTATTAGGCAGAGAATAAGAAGAGGAATAAGAAGAAGAAAAAAAAAAAGAATAATAAGAATGAGAACGGGATAGGATGAGTAAAGTCACTACGTTGAAAAGATGCACGACGATAGCGACCACAAAAAAAAAAAAAAAGAAAAAAAGAAAAAAGAAGAAGAAGAACGAAAAAAGAAAATAAAAACTTTTCAAAGTAGGTTAACGCGCTCGGTCACGAGTTTAAGATTTCGCAATGTTATTTTCGCCTTCGAATTTTTCGAGCTAAGAATCCAAATTGATTTCGCGACCGAACTATCTACGACGTTCAACCTATATTCGCAAGGTTTCGAACGAGAGACATGGCGGTAGTTTCGAGTAAAGGACGATGACGATGATGACGATGATGACGATGATGTCAAGGATAAAAGAAAAAAAAAAAAAATAATAATAATCCTCGAGTCGTACATTTCGATGTACGTTAATGGCGTGTACGTTCGTTAGTGTGTTAGTGTAGTTTACGTCGTTTCGAACTGTTGCAGTCCGAGGTGTCGCATTGAAAACGTTTCCTAGATAAAATCCGTTCGGGAAGAGACTGGCAGTAGGCCAAGGATCCTCCATCTTTTTAACGTATTCGACGCGGAGAAACTAGTTTTATATATCCGCTAACTTGTGTTTCCACTTCTCGACGAATTGCGATCAAACGAAGTCGCGTTAAACGTTAAACTAAAACAATTCGCTCAGTTTCCATTTGCATACCCGTTAGATGTTTTCGATGCGTAATTATTATATGCGATTATGTATAGAATGGGGTGGATCCAAGAATTTTTTTTTTTTTTTTTTTTACATATTTTCCTTTCTTTTTTGTCTTACTAATCGATCACTCTCCTTTTCTCTCTTTCTCTCTCTCTCTCTCTCTCTCTCTCTCTCTCTCTCTCTCTCTCTCTCTCTCTGTCTCTATTTTCTCTCATTTTATCTTTTTTGCAAAAATTGCGTTATATTTCGAAAACCGAGTATCCAGTTTTCCGTTTTCGAGATCGTCGATAAAAAAAAAGGAAAAAAAAAATAGAAAAATGAAATAAAAAGGAGCAAAGAAATTTGTCGTCGGGTCACCCGTTA
>OU427001.1:8328264-8333264 GCA_911387935.1 Dolichovespula saxonica
ACAGTGCCGACCAAAGCCTGTTCGGATTCGCGTACGATAACGTTCTCCAAACTGACGTTCTCCTGATCGAGTTTACGACGAAACGCGAGATAATCGCTCGCAGGCTGTGGAAACGTCACCTGCCATGGTGGTGTTATGGTGGTACTCGTTAGGGCAGTCGTCGTAGGAACAGCATCTTGCGTTATTTCGTTGTCGATTTTAGATCTGAGAAGTCCTCCGGTCACACCCTCGATATATGCCGTGGTCCATAATGGCGGAACGTTGCTCGGTTCCGACATTACGCGTACCTGCATACGAGACGAATCGTCAAATTCGAAGTATTGTCCGAATAAAAGAAAATAAATAAATAAATAAAAAATACTTTTCGATTTATTTTATCGCATACGTATGCATATCGGTTTGTTCACGAGGGGCGGGGCGGGGGGGGGGGGGGGGGGGTGAAAAAAAACGAAAAGTTCGCGACGATATATTCGAACGCAGTTGATTATCATTTCGGTATAGATTTATTAAATTATTATTGTTATTATTGAAATATTATCGGCACGAAATTGTATGGAGTTCGTAATCGCGCTCGTAACTGGTCTCAAATTGGAGGGGAACAACTTGTCTGTCTGCGCGTGAGTTTTATTACACAGTGGAAGAATTAAAATAAAGAAAAAAAAAAAAAAGAAAAAATTGTCCGTCTTAGAAAATCTATCCGATAGATTGCTATGAGAAATCAATTATCTTGCGACGAAGTGTTCGTTACATATGTTTATACATATGTTACATATATACGTATACGTACAGACACACGTATGAATATATATATATATATATATATATATATATATATATATATTTATATGTATGTGTATAAATACATACCTGAGTGAGTGGACGGCCACGATCGTCGGCGAATACGACCCTCTTTTTCTGCTTGTTACTGCTGTCATTGTTGTTTTTTAAGTTGTCCAATGGCAACGTACCGGTCGAAAGGCACGGTCGTATTCTTGGTGGTACCGATCTCGTTGTAATCGTCGGCGTCACCAAAGGCCTGTACAGGAGCGGATTGTATACCGGAGGACTGTGCCCCAGGATAAGTTCCGTTGGCATCGCTATGGAACACATTTAGATCTGAAAAAAAAAAAATTAACCAACGAAAATAGAGTTAAGAATCAAATTACACGAAATACAAAAAAAGAAAAAAATAAAAAATTCCAACGAAAACATTATCGTCGTCGCTTCGTCGTCGTAGGCCAAGCCGCGAATAAAAACAAAACAAAACAAAACAAAACAAAAATGAAAACGATCGAAAAGGAAAGTAAACGAGACGGGAAGGAGGAAAAAAAAAAAAAAAAAAGAGAGAACAAAATCGTACGAACGATGACCGATGACGAATTCGTCGGATTATATATAAATATGTGTATGATTAATAAAGATCGTAAAGGAGTAAATAAACGTGTGAACGATTCTCGCTCTTGGTCGAACGTTCGAGATTAAAAAAACAAAAGGAAGAGGGGAGAAAAAGGAGGAAAACAAAATTAATTACTTCTAATGGGTCAAGGACGATGCCGTACTTTCGTGCGTTTCGAATTCTCTCGAAGTAAAAAAAAAAAATAAAAAGAAATAAAAAGAAGAAGAAAAAAGACGCGAAAAAAATAATAATGAAAAAAGGAGAGATAGACGTAGAGAGAGAGAGAGAGAGAGAGAGAGAGAGAGAGAAGATTCTATAGCCAAGAATAAATATTTTCAAGTGAAAATGTAGTCCTCGGTAGATATATATATATGTGTGTGTGTGTGTGTGTGTGTGTGTGTTGAGCCCGGAGGTATAAAACGTTCGAACGGGAGAGAGAACGTTAAACCCATAGTTCAGTACACACACACACACACACACACACACACATATATGCTGGATCTATTACTCTTGGTATCGAGAAGTAGATAGAAAGAAAAAAAAAAAAAAGTAGACGAGATACGGGATAATCGATCTATAGATTATAGATCGAGAGCAAGACCTGTTTCATACTTTATATGCCATATGCGCGAGGACACCTGCGAATGGGGGACAAGGGAGGGGAGGGGGATGGAGGGGAGGGAGAATTATCTCGAGACTGGATATATTATTTCTCGCTTCTATAACCGCCCACACCTTCCAAACGATCAGACTTATCCAACCCCACCCACCCACCCACCCACCCACCCACCCATCCAGTTCTCGTCGTTCACTGAACCACCTTTAGGATCCGAGTAAACCCTAACACTCCATCCACTTTCTCTCTCTCTCTCTCTCTCTCTCTCTCTCTATACTTATCTCTCTGTCATCGATCATTATTTATATCTCACGGTTGATCGAACTCCTTCTTCTTCTTCTTCTTTTTATTTTTATCTTTATTTTTATTTTTATTTTTATTTTTATTTTTATTTCTTTTTTCTCTTTCAACCAGACAGGCTAGCAATAACAACGTCAAACGAAGTAAAATAATAATAATAATAATAAGAAGTTGATGAAGAGGATTAAGAAAGGATGCAGAATAAGAAGAGGAAGAGATAAATGAATAAATGAATGAATAAATGAATAAATAAATGAATAAATGAATAAGAAGGGAAAGGAGGTCATCGTGCGTGAATCGTAGTTCGCGCGTGCCCGTTTCTCATGCCTTTTTTCTAATTTTTTTATTTTTTTTCTTTTTATTTTTTATTTTTTAATAACGTACGTACAACGAACGGATCCGCACGATGCCGTAGGTAACGATATACTAAAACTCTAACTACGCCTACGTTCCACGGACTCTACACACGCACCATCCCTCCCCTCCCCTCCCCTCCCCTCCCCACCCCTATCCACTCCTTCCTACAACCCCCTCCAGTCGTCCCATCATTTTTTTTTTTTTCTTTTTTTTTTCTAATCTATTACTTCGATATCTCGGACCGCGATATAAAACGAAATACTTGGGTGAGTTAAGAGGCGTTGTATGCTTCTTCTTATTATTATTCTTATTCCTCTTATTCTTCTTGTTACGTACGTACCAGAACGGACAGAGACAGATGGAGATAGAGATAGAGATTGGTAAAGTGAGAGAGAGAGAGAGAGAGAGAGAGAGAGAGATTATGAGGGAGAGGATGAGGTTGAAGCGCACGGACGGTACCGTTTCGTCCTTCTTCCTTTTATTTCGACCGGTTACCAACCAAGGTAGATATCTCTCTGCGTCTACCAGACTAGAACCAAACAGGCACGTGTGCGACTTCTGAATCGACGAGGCGCATAAAGAGTGACCGAGAGAGAGAGAGAGAGGATGAGAGAGAGAGAGAGAGAGAGAGAGAGAGAGAGAGAGAGAGAACGTTTCCAGTTTCCCCTCCATGCAATTTCGAAATCGTCACGCTTATATATTTTATTTTATTTTTTATTTCATTTTTTATCTTATTTCGTTATATTTCATTTGATTTTTCATTATTGTTATTTTATTTTGTTATATCTCATTTTATTTATTTATTTATTATTAATTATTTTACTTTGTTCTAATTTATTTTATTTTTTATTTTATTCTTGTTTTACCTTGTTTTACTTTGTTATATTTTATTTTATTTAATTTTTCATTATCGTTATTTTATTTTGTTATATTTCATTTTATTTTTTATTATTATTATTTATATTTTGTTCTATTTCATTTTATTTTTTATTATTTTTTGTTTCGTTTCGTTTCGTTTCGTTTCGTTTTACTTTTTTTCCCCGCCCCCATAGAAAAATCAATACACCATTTAGTGATTCGAAACGAATTCAATAATAATTAATTGATTGATTAATTAATTAATTAATTAATTAATAAAAAAAAAAAGGAAAAAGATAGGAAGAAAAGTGAGAAGAAAGAAAAAAATAAAGGATCGATCATTGTTCTTTCAATTTACCTTATTTAAGCCGAATTCTTATTACTTTTTTTTATCTTTACTTTTCTTTCTTTCATATCGTAAAAAAAAAAAAAAGAAAAGAAAAATACTAAGAGCCTAGGAACTTTCGACCATTCTAATAATGTTTCACTTATACAACAATATTTACTCGTACACGTGTTGTTGTTATTATTATCATTATCATTATTATTATTATTATCATTGTTACACTATTTTATTAATTAACAACAACGGTATTATACCAGTATCATCTGTATTACAATTATCACACATCGTAATATTTTCTTATAGACGAAAGACAAAAAAATATCAATTAGCAAAGAATCGATTCATGTGTGCGAGCGCGTAATATACGTGAAATAAATAAATAAATAAATAACACGAAAAAATCAATTAGTGTCGACTATCGAAAAGAGAAATATCCTCTCTCTCTCTCTCTCTCTCACACACACTCTCTCTTTGTCACACTTATCGTATATATAAAACTTACGTTTAATATCGCTCGAAATTCTTCGTCAAGTTCGATTGAAAATTCTTCCCCTTAAACTTTAACGTTACGTCGAATCAACGTAATACGTAATAAATACGTAAACGTATTAAAACTCCACTAATCCATCCACCAACTTGCTCGTTCGCTCGCTCACTCACTCTCAATCACTCACTAACTCACTAACTCAATCGCCACCCACAAAAACTTGGACAGCGTTGGCCGATATATTACAACGAATACGTTTTGACGGGAAGAAGAACATATAACATCCTAAGTATAACGATTACTGTGTAACTACAATATTTATAATACTGGAGGAAGATCAAGAACAAATTGATTTATATAGAACCATCTTTAATCTTTTACATTGATTACGGAGTGAGGTGTAAGTAAGGTCAAGGAATATAAAAACTCAATTTGATTGCATAAAATCCGATTGATCGGAATGCCATCGTCGTTATATCTTGTTTACTAAAAAGAAACCACTTGATTTCTCTCTCTCTCTCTCTCTCTCTCTCTCTCTCTCTCTCTTTATCTCTATCTCTTTTACTCTTTTACTCTGTCTCTGTCGCTTTAACGATTATTAAATTATTTACACGTAATTCAAAGACGCGATCGTACCGAT
>OU427001.1:8338264-8343264 GCA_911387935.1 Dolichovespula saxonica
AACGCGAAACTGTAACGCAAAAAAGATTCAAGGAATCCTTCTTGCGAATTGCATCTTTCTAAGGAACGATACTCGAGAACCGTGTTATGTCTGTTGTAATGATAGATCCTTCTCTTACTCCTCCACCATCACCATCACCATCACCATCACCATCACCACCATCACCATCAACCATGAGATTAGGTTCTAATCGAATCAACGATATTAATCTCATTCGATCGAAAGTTTCCAAGAATTCTAGACAGTTTAGAACGATACTCGCGATTACAGAGAGAATTTATTCTCGAAAATGATAAAAAGAAAAAAAAAAAAGATTGGATCGATGGTTTAGTTTTGTTTCTTTTAGGCGTTTTTTTATTTATTTTTTTTTTTTTTTAAATCCTTCGACGAACGAAAAAACAATATCGAACGTAACGAACATAATCGATAACTTCGAATCGATAATCGTAATAACATTCGCGAAGATCCCTTTGAATTTTTGATTTTGTTTAACGGGCGCGGGGAGAGGGGACAAAAATAAAAAGAAAAAAAGAAAAATACTCCGGACAAAGTCGAACTGTAATGACTGTTGTAATATTTCAATCGGGACGCGTCTTCCTCAAGATCATCTTTCTTTTTTTTTTTTTACGAGATTTCAAGGTCATCGGTATGTTCTTTCTTTCTTTTTTCTTTTTTTTTTAATTTTAATTTTAAAAATGGAACGGTACCGTACGGAACAAAAACTGTATTAAAGTACAACGTCGAAGAGCGATTAGCCCGCTTAAAATAAAAAGTATCTTCTGATTCACCCGTAATACCGTATTAAGCCATATTTTTTTCTCTCTATCTCTATCTCTCTCTCTCTCTCTCTCTCTCTCTCTCTCTCTCTCTCTCTCTCTCTCTCTCTCTCTCTCTCTGTTTTTTGTTTTTTCTTTTTTATATTTTTTTCTTCCTTTTTTTTTTTTTTTTATCGAAGTTAGAAAGAAAAATGTAAGATGAAAAAGACGACGAATCTCGTTCAAGGTCGACCAATATGTATATTCACGGCCATATTATGCACTTATATGCATTTAATTATTGTTGCAAAGTTCTACCCTGATTTGCTACGTTTTGTAAGAAGACATGTTTTGTAAGAAGACAAACGATTAAAATTAAAATGGATTAAGTACCTAAGAGAGAGAGAGAGAGAGAGAGAGAGAGAGAACGAGAGAAAAGAAATTACTTTTATCTCTCGTGCGTCATGAATTTTTATTGTGGCAATTAATCAAAATAATAATATCCTGAATAATAAGAATATATAAAAATTGTTGGGTAAGGAACAGTCGATACTTAATGTATCGTTTGATCGAATCGTACGAGAAGCAAATGAACGATAAATAGGCTATCTTTTTTCTTTCTTTCTTTTTTTTTTTTTTTATTCTGACGAAAGTAGACTTATCTCTCTCTCTCTCTCTCTCTCTCTCTCTCTCTTTCTCCCTTTTTCTCTATCTCTATCTCTCCCTGGCTCTCTCTCTCTCTCTCTCTCTCTCTCTCTCTCTCTCTCTCTCTCTCTCCTTAAAAAAGGATAAGAAATGTAAATTCGGAGACGATATAATGAAATTTAAGCGCACACCCCCTTTCTTCGATGTTTCGTAATATTTACAAAAGAAAGAGAGAGAGAGAGAGAGAGAGAGAGAGAGAGAGAGAGAGAGAGAGAGAGAGAGAGAGAATGATTATTCCAAGTAAATAAGACATATAATAAATTCCAAGAATTACGATAGAACAGCAACGAGAAAAGAGATAGCTCATGTTCTTTAAGTATATTATATATATATATATATATATATATATATATATATATATATATGAATGTGTGTGTGTATGTGTAGGTAGGTAGGTATATATTATATATATATATATATATATATATATATATATATATATAATATATACCTACCTACCTATTATATATATATATATATATATATATATATATATATATATATATATAATACATATATATATATATATGAATGTGTGTGTGTGTGTGTGTATGTGTATGTAGGTAGGTATATATTACTAATACAAAATAATATATGTACGTGTAGTATATTAAATATATGTTATCTCTCTCTCTCTCTCTGTCTCTCTCTCTCTCTCTCTCTCTCGCTCTCTCTCTCTCTCTCTCTCTCTCTCTCTCTCTCTTTCTGTCTGTCTTTCTTTCTCTCTTTCTCGCGTGACCAAGGGATACACACCGAGGAGATCTTTATCTACGCGTAATATGGCTTCCGGAATTCCTATGGTGGTAAACCACTCTCAGTCTTCTTCGTGCTTTTCCAAGATCCACGACCTTACTTAATCTCAACCCATCTTACCAGCTAACGATATGTTCCTTATTATGTAATACATATGCATTTATGTAAACGTAGAAGCAGGGAGAAAAAGAGAGAGAAAAAGAGAGAGATTACTATTATTATTATTATTATTATAATTCAATTATTTTAAACGATTTGTCAATAGGAATAATAAAATAATTATGTCAATCTCTGTGTATTTTTGTGAGTGTTGAAAAAAGAAAAAAAAATATATGAAAAAAATTATTAATTAATAATTAATATAATTAATATAATTATCGATAGAAATTCATTGAAATTAAGTGAATCTATCGATTGAAATATAACGAACAGTAATATAAAAAATAAAAATAAAAAATTATATATATATATATATATATATATATATATATATATATAATATATTAAATATAATCGTATTAAACGAGGTGAGGGGAAAATGAAAAGAACGCGTGTGCATATATTAAATACGATTAATGAATGAACGTGTCGATTGTAATTGGTCATCTTTAACTGAGATGGAGAGAGAAAAAGAAAAAATGAGAGAGAGAGAGAGAGAGAGAGAGAGAGAGAGAGAGAGAGAGAGACGTTGATAGATGCAGTTTCGGACATAATACCAAAGTAGCAAATCGTAACGTCTCGTGGATGATCCCCGGAGTTCTCTCTCTCTCTCTCTCTCTCTCTCTCTCTCTCTTTCTATATATACATATATCTTTTCCTACCGCCATTATCCACGGCAAACGCCGTTGTAGAAAATTGCGCAGTCTAAGTCCGGGACTATTTCGGACGAGTCTCGTATTAAATTTAGAACCGAGTGCAACCGTCTTAGAACGAGTGAACCCTCCGCGCGGAACGTCACGCCCTTGGAGCAGGTCCAATCGTTGCTTCTTCTTAAAGGACGTACACAGCCAAATATATATATATATATATATATATATATATATATATATATATATGTATATATATATATTATGTGTATGCGAGTAACACGGACGGGATATTTACGAAGAAACGAAAGAAGGCGCCACTTGAGTGTGTATTCTTAAAATGTAATTTAAAAAATGTACGAGAAGAAAAAAAGAAAAAAAGAAGGAAGAAAGAAGGAAGAAAGGAAGAAGGAAGAGAGATCGATCCAGTGTGTCTACGGATTTACTTCGAAATAAGAGACTTTTCAATTTAATCGATTCCCCGTCGAAAAGATAAACGAAAAAAAAAAGACTTTCGATTCCGTCCGTCCCTTCGTTTTTGCGTACAAAAAAAAAAAATCCAATTCGATTTGGCATTCGAACAGAATCGATATTGGATCGGACGAGAGGTACGATCGAGTTTATAGTTTTAGAGTTTAATATTTATTCGAGCTGGACGAACGTCATCGGAGTTAACTCGTGCGTGTGTGCCTTTGTTTGGGGTAATGAAAATCGACAGAAGGGGGTGGTGGGAGGTGGGGGGTGGAGTGGGGAAGAAGGAAAGATAGAAAGTAACTATCTTAAGAATAAACATCAGTAAACCCCGGATCTATCGTTTGTATAAATCCAAACGACCAAGGAGGAAATGACATATGGAAACATTATCGGGCGCATATGTGCGTTCGGCTATCTCTCTCTCTCACTCTGCCTGCCTGCCTTCTTTCCTGTCTATCTGTATTTCTATTTCTGTGTGTGTGTAGGTGTGTGCGCGTGCATCTGCTCGTGCATTTGTGACGTGAAATGTTCGTTTTATTAAATCTAGTCAACTCGAAGAAGAAGAAGAAAATAGAAAACTAAGTCGCAGAACTGGTGAAGGATGATTAATAATGTCATCCTAAAAATTGTCTTTCTTTCTTTATTTTTATTTATTTTTCTTTTTTTTTTTTCTTTTTTTTCTTTGAAAGAAACCTTTCTCCACTTAGCATGATCCAGTTTCGAAAGATCCGTGTTTAATAATAATAATAACAATGAATATAACGATGTTTACTAATTAATAATTAATAATAATAATAATAATAATGATAATAATAATAATGATAATAATTATTATTATTATAATAATAGTAATATTATTACTAATAATAGTTATTATTATTAATAATATATAATAATAATAATTATTATTATTATTATTATTACTATTATTATAGTAATAATAACGTTGAAAGGACGTTCCTCTCGTCGTCATATTAATTACTCGAGTAAATCGTAACGAGAAAGCGACCTTAATATTGGCAATATAAAGTCTAGCGATCGTTCATAATGGTTCTTCCTTCTGCATTTTAAGAGAGATAGAGAGAGAGAGTGGATAGGAATAGATAGATAAATCTATAGATAGATAGAGAGAGAGAGAGAGACCCTCATTTGCAGTTAAAATCAATAAGGAAGCTTCCACCCTCGATAGTTTCATCAAGTCCGATAGGATGAAGAGGAGTTCATGCGTAGGCGTAAATACATAATATATATATATATATATATATATATATATATATATATATATATATATATATATATATATAAATAGATCTTCGAGAAGATAAATTTGAAAGGATAGATCGGTTCGACGTAACGAAGAAGAAGACTATAAAAAACAAAAAAGAATAAGGAATCGTATTTCCATCGAACGAAAAATTAATTTCCCAAAGATTTCAACCGCGTTCGTTCATTTATTTAATTTCGTTAATTTATTTCATTGTTACATCATTTTTCTTTTACTTTATAA
>OU427001.1:8350764-8373264 GCA_911387935.1 Dolichovespula saxonica
AATGATTATGTTCGTCGGTATACCACGTAGGGATAGAATCAAAAAAGTTAGAGAGAATAAGAATGAGTGTGTACGAGAGAGAGAGAGAGAGAGAGAGAGAGAGAGAGAGTAAGAGAGTAAATGTCCGTCTCTCTTCGGGCGGGCGAGATAAACGGAATATTTTTTTTTTTCCGCAAACTAGCGCGTAGCAGAAATTTCCACTGGGTGATTAGAATCACGAGACGGGCTCGTGCCCCCATGGTGATTAGAGAAAGCAAACGGGAAAGCACCAAAGAAGAAAGGACGGCCGGCATTTTCTCGTGAAATAATACGAAGAGAGGATGAAAGTAACCTCTTAGTCTCTATCTCACTCTCTCTCTCTCTCTCTCTCTCTCTCTCTCTCTCTCTCTCTCTTTCCTTCTTTAAAATAAAAAAAAAAATATATACATATATATATACATATATTTTGTTGAAGTACCATGAAATCATCGTTAAAATGTTCTTCGAAACTTTTTTTCACGAGCCGACAGCATGTCGTTCTTTTTTTCTTTCTTTTCTTTTTTTTTTTTTTTTTTTGTAATCCTCTCTCTTTCTCTCTCTCTCTCTCTCTCTCTCTCTCTCTCTCTCTCTTTCTGTCTTTTTGAATTTTATTGAAAATAAGAAGAAAAATAAAGAGAAAACGAGAAGTGAATCGAGTTCGATGATATTCGAGAAATGTTTTCTGGAATAAACGGCACGCTATTTTTTCTTTTTTATTTCTTTTTTTTTTCTTTTTTTCGTTTTCGTCGTCGTCGTCGTCGTCGTCGTCGTTAACTCTATTTCGCTCTTCGTTCTATTGCAATTTAAGGAGACGGAATTCAAAACTCTCTCTCTCTCTCTCTCTCTCTCTCTCTCTCTCTCTCTCTCTATCTATCTATCTATCTATTTATCTATCATAATCACTATCGCAATGAAATCGTCTTACGAATTTAGAAGTACAATTCGAACATCGAAATTTTTCTAATTAAACATTTTTCATAATCGACAATTTTTCATAATCTTTCTCTCTCTCTCTCTCTCTCTCTCTCTCTCTCTCTCTCTCTTTCTCATTATGTCTCTCTGTTCCTCCGTCTAGTGCAATAAAATCAATAATCGTGCGAGTTCAAAGGCAGAGTTCGACGATCTCCCAATTTTTTTTTCCTTTTTTTTTCTTTTTTTTTTTTTTCTTTTTTAATTAAGACATACCATAACTTTTCCGTAATCATTCTCCGTTTATTTTCCAATAAAATCAACGATCATACAAGTTCAAAGGCAGGGTTCGACGATCTTCTAAATTCTTCTTCTTTTTTTTTTGTTCTGAATTAAAACATACCGTAACTTTTCCGTAATCTTTCTCCGGTTTAATTTTCGATATAAAATCCATCATTTTTTTCATTAATCATACCCCCCCCCCCATTTTTATTTTCCAATAAAAATCAACAATCGTAACGAGTTCAAAGGCAGCTGAGTTCGACGATCCCCCAAATATTTTTCTGAATCATTTTACGATTTTTCGTAATCTTATGTCTCTCTTCTACACACACACACACACACACACACTCTCTCTCTCTCTCTCTTTACTGCAACAAAGTCATCGTACAAGTTCAAAGGCGGAGTTCGAAGATTCCCCCAAAAAATTTTCTGAATTAAACATTTAACAATTTTTCTTAATACATCCTACCTCTTCCTCCCCACACACAAACAAACCTCCCACACACAAACACACACACACACACAAAATGTTAAGGTATTGCCAACGAACATTAGAACAATTTTTAATTAATTATCTTTCTCCGTTTGTCCATCTGTCCTTCTATCTTTTCCATCTGTCCAATTTGTACCTACGTCCATTCGTCTATTCGTCTATTCGTCTATTCGTCTATCCTATTTTAAGTTAAACGCACGAGCCCAAATATCCCCGGTAAATTTCCACAAGGAACACGTTCGGTATTATCACGGGACGTGCACGCGTTCCTTTTCGGTTCACGCGTGCTTCTATTGTCGTATTAGCTTTAGTCTTATAGTCTCTCTCTCTCTCTCTCTATCTATCTATCTATCTATCTTTATTTTTCTCTCTCTCTCTCTATCTCTCTCTCTCTCTAACTATAACTAACAACGTCGTAACAAAACGCCGTAAGACGTATAATCGACTAATATCGTTACTTATTGGCCTAGGGACACCAAAAAGAGTATCTCTTTTATTTCACATCGACTAAGGCGCCAGGGAAAGAACTCGGAATCCTACGCTTGCTTCTTATCACAAATCGACTTTCTGGTTCGAAGAGGCCTGATAACCGACATATATCCTCTTATTCTCTCTCTCTCTCTCTCTCTCTCTCTCTCTCTCTCTCTCTCACTCTCTCTTTCTGGTCGATATATTCATACAAGCCTACGACGATCGCACGGAATCTTACCGAGCAAAGTTTAATCATCCAAACGGTGACTGACTACTCAACACAACTTCATATATGTATGTATGTATGTATGTATGTATGTATGTATGTATGTATGTATGTATGTATGTATGTAAAAATGTAAATTACATTTAATAAGATTAATTAATTCGCAAACATCCTGGAACATCCAAAAGATTACGATATATACGGTACGTGATATAATCCTATATACGGTTTATCTATTAAACGAATAGATAGACAGACAGATAGATAGATAGAAAGAATAAAATAAAAGAAAAGAAAAAAAATGTAGTAGTGGAACCCGTCCGAGAAGAAGGGAAGAAAGTATTCTATGCGATTCAATTGTCACCCACCGACGATACTCGTATACGTACGCGGATGCACATGCACGTCAACTATGCATATATATATATGCATACGTATGTACGCGTATATAAAAGTTGTTAACAGAGATAGGCGGAGTATGTTAAATAGAAAGCAAGGTTTAATCACCTAAACGATGACTAACAACGCACTATACATCATCATGCATATAAACGCATATACACGTTCGCATTCGTTGTGAGATTATCCAATCTACACATATCGAAGATTTGTATATATATATACATATATGTATATATATATATAGTACGTAATCGCAATTATCTTTTATTTATAGAGAGGAGAGAGAGAGAGAGAGAGAGAAAGAGAGAGAGAGAGAGTAAGACGTTCGAAGACGGAATAATAATGTTCTATACAATTCAATTTTCTTGCATTACACCACCAATATATTTATATTTATATATATATATATATATATATATAAATAAATATATATATAATGTGTGTGTGCGAAGGAAAAAGAGAGGCGGCACGTTAAATCAGTATTTGCGAACGGATGACCGTTCTAAATTTAAGCATTAAGATAGGAAAAGAGGCTCCGATATATGCCTCAGTTTTATCAATAATAATTACTTACGAAGAAACGCGTTGTAAATTTTACGCGAATGTTATAGAACGAAACAGAGAGAGAGAGAGAGAGAGAGAGAGAGAGAGAGAGAGAGAGAGAGAGAGAGAGATAACTTTCGACCGGATCAATTATATCCTTTTTTTCATCCATCATTTTCAACTTTCTTCGTTAACTTATATACATTAAACGTATATCATACGTGTGTATGTATAAATTTCTCTCGTATTACAAAGCTTACTTCTTTGATAATCTCGTAACAATCGTGAAATGACGTATGAATTGTATTCGATGATTTCTATGAGACAGAGAGAGAGAGAGAGTCCTTGCGAGACTCCTTTCGAACGCCGATGGATAAATTCGCGTTTAAAAAAAAAAAAAAAAAAAAAAAAAAAAAAAAAATGACGCCCGAGACCATAGAAAATCGCGATTTAACGCGAACAACGATTTAAACAAGAAATTTAACGAAGAATTAACGAGTTAAAATAATTAATTAAAGAATCAATCAATCGTATTGAGAATTATTAGAAAGAATTAATTAATTTATATCGATCGAACGACACGTTTGAAAATTTTGATTTTTAAATCCGATGCCAATAGTTTTCGAAAGATCTATTATAAGCCATGGATCATTGATAATCTGATAAGATCCTACGAATTTTATTCCGAATAAAAATAATAATAATAATAATAATAATAATAATATATCGAAAGATATCGAACGAATTATTATTATTATTAATATTGCCGAATGAATGAAACGTTCAATCAAATTTTTATTTTTATCGGATATCAGAGTTTGGAAGATCGACGAACAGATCGTCGATAGATAGATCATAGATCCGAGAAAATATTTTTTGCGAAGGATATCGAACGTAATTATTTCAAATGACATCGAACGTAATGACATTCATAGAACGAACGACGCGTTTGAAAATTCTGTCTTTTAAATTCGATACCACCGTTGTTCGAAAGATCAATAAATCCACGAATGGATCATTAATAATCCGATAAGATCCTAAGAATGTTATATCGATGGACATTACAAACGAAACGAAACGACATTTATAACGATCGACGACGCAATTGAAAAAGAAAACTTCGTACGAAACGGATCTTGGAATGATCTACGAAGGGTTATACGATAGGATCTATACAATAGATCGATACGATTATGAATCGTTTCGTCGGTTACGAATTACACCGTATAAAAATATCTTACGTATGTATTAATATTTTCAGGAATTCGATACGAACCTTGTGAAATCTTTTGACTAAAGTACGATTGTGGATCGGGTTTAAAATGATTAAGATTGGTAAGGTTCAAGGTCGAAAAATGAGAAAAGGTGAATGAAAGAGGAAAGTAGCGAGTAGAATTATTGTTCGTAACGAAGTAGAGAAGGAAGGTGTTATGCGTAAATACATTCGATAACCATTGACTGTACGATTAATAACTGTCGAATGATGTGTCTCTCTCTTGTGATTCAAATGATACGAGAGTGCTGCATTCGTAAGAGAATATATTAATACCTGACATACATACACGCGTACACGCACACAAACACACAAATACACACACAAACACAAACACAGACAGAGAGAGAGAGAGACAGATAGACGGACAGATAGGCATAGCATAAGATAGATACACGATCAAATACGTATGAGATATATCCTCGGTGTCTGCTACGAAAGCATATCGTATAGCAATGTAAAAGAAAGAGAGAGAGAGAGAGAGAGAGAGAGAGAGAGAGATGACATAATCGAGGGTCCACAGAACGAAGTGAAACGTGTATCGAATGCTTGTAATAATTTGTATTTATTCTGTCGATAACGAAATCCATACCCATCCTAAATAACTAAGCAGGTAAGTAAGTAAGTAAGTAAGTAAGTAAGTAAGTAAATAAGTACTTCTTACTTATACTTTAAGTACTCAATATCGAGACCTTTTCTTCCCGAGCCATTGCAACGTTTAACGCAAATGATTGATTTTCCGCTTATATAAATCATTCTACCAAATTATAGGATTAGAAATGAGATCGTTATTTATCAATTTTATTTCGATGCTACGATACGCATATATCGATTATATCTACGAGATCGATACTTCCAAGATCCATTCGATCTATCCCTCGATAAATATTGCTTACGAACAAATCACCGATGGATTATCTCATTTTCACCAACGATTTTTATTACAATTCATTAATTCCGATTAATTTGAGATCTTTTAAATATACTAATCGTTGATCGTCGTTGATCTTTAAGATTTATTTATTTTTCATTCGTTAATTTATCGTCGATCGAGAAATTTTCGTGTCCAATGATTATCGATCGTATATAATCGATATTAATAAATAAATAGATAACAATTGTTTCGTAATTAATCTATCGATTAAAGGATTGGATCAGTTTCTTTAATTACGGTCGAACGCTTCGATATTCATATGTATGCATGTGTATATCGATCGTCCGCGAAAAATCGATACTAGTAGCGCGTACGAAACAAATTTTTTTTTTTTTTTCTTTCTACGATAAACGAGCATTCCTAATTAACTAACCTATTGAGAACAGTTGTTCTTATTGATTTACGGTCGAACGGTTCGATATATCGATTATTCAAAAAAAAAAAAAGAAAAAAAAGTAAAAATTAGTAATTTCCATTTAACTAAATTTACTCGAACGAAGGAAGAAATTAAATTTAAATTTTTGTTATAACGACGATGGTAATTAATTAAAAAAAAAAAAAAAAAAAAAAAAAAGAGAAAGAAAGAAAAAACTAATTATTACTCTTATGCGAAAGCAAATATTTTCGAAATATTAACGAAGATTAATGGAAAAGAGAGGAATGTCACGTGAGACGCTTTAATGATGTAATCTCAATCACAAATCGCATGTGTGTACGTAAAGAAGAAAAAAAAAAGCGTATAAATTACAGATATACATATACATACACATGCATACATACATACATATACATATGTGTGTGTACAGATACACACACATATCGCAATAGTTAATTAAAAGTGCGCTGTAATCGGGGGTCACTAAAATATCACGAGGCAATCACCGCGTTAAATTTAAAATCGACGAAAAAAAAAGAAAAAAAAGAAAAAAAAAAGAAAAAGAAAAGAACGATATGCATAGATATATATCGTAGATCCACGATAATAAATGAGAAAAATCCGTAGAACACCGTATAGAGAGAGAGAGAGAGAGAGAGAGAGAGAGAGATTGTGGCCGCTTAACGTGAATACGATTCACGTGTGAGATCTTTTCTCGAACCGTGGAACGTGGACGGGAGGACGGGGGGAGGGGGAACGAGAAAGGTTAGAATTTTCTTTCTTTTTCTCGTTTCGTGTTTTTTTTTTTTTTTTCATCCATCACCCCCTCCCCCATCCCCTTCTTTTTCTTTTTTCCACCGTTTGATGGAAAAAACAACGATACGTTATGCGTTTCCGTTCGCGTTAAAACGAATTCGACCCTGACAACGACCTTCATCGGACAAACAAGACGATGATTTTGTTATCTGCGACCGATAAGGCCGTTTAAACATTTTCTTGGCGCTTAAATTTCTCTCTCTCTCTCTCTCTCTCTCTCTCTCTCTCTCTCTCGCTCTCTCTTTTTCAATTATTTTTTTGTTTTTTTAATTTTTATACATTTTTTTTTGTTTTTCATTCTCGTCCTTCGGACAGAAAGAAAATCTTCATCTTTGAAGGAACCGCGGAAGAAAAAGAAGAAAAGAAAAAAAAAGAAGAAGAGAGAAAGTACTTTCCGAATGTAAAGACAAACAAAAACGAGTAAATAAGTAAATAAGTAAATAAGTGAGTAAATAAAATGAAATAAGATGCGACGATAAATTGAAAAGAACCTAGGAAGGAAAAAAAAACGTTAGCGAGTATGTACGGGTATTCTCTTTGATCGATTTTTATATTGGAAATGAGAGAGAGAGAGAGAGAGAGAGAGAGAGAGAGAGAGAGAGAGAGAGAGAAGACATAATACTATATCGTTACACTTCTAATCCATGTTGAGGTTTTACTTGAAAAGAGAGATAAGCTACATTGAGTCGACATCGGTCATTGATCAGAAAGAGAAAGAAAAAGAGAAAGAAAAAGAAAAAGAAAAAGAAAAAGAAAAAGAGAGAGAGAGACACATATTTCATTATCCGTCTCTCTTTTTCTCCCATCAGTCATATGTGTCGAAGCTAATCCTCATGAATCACGCGCGAGTCTCCTGAACAACGAGACATAAATCTGTTCCATTACTACTTTGACACATTTTTTCTTTCTTTTTTTTTTTTCGAGAGAGAGAGAGAGAGATCAAAAAACGAGTCAGGAGACAGTCGAGATAAAAGCTTATCATCACACACATATTCTTTTATTAAATAACTTTACTTCTAATCTATCGTCTATGTCGATAACCATAAACCATATTAGACTTTTTTTTATTTTTTTTTTTTTTTTTTTTTTTTTAATATGTATATACATACATATTAATGTGCTATTACATGATTATTATTATTATTATTATTATAATTATTATTATTATTATTATACTCATATACGGTTAATGATAGTCATTCATAAATGCAATTACGATTATTTATGAAACAAGATATCTAAACACTTTTCATAAATGTGTGAAGGAGTATGCCGCGTGGAAACAAACACAAAAAGAAGAAAAATACCGACTGTCATAATGTATATCTTTTTCTTAATTTCTTTTTCTTTTTCCTTCAAATTAGATCATCAAACGCGATCGTAAGAAACGATATATAAATACATATAATTTAAATGCAAAGTTTATGGCGATCTCTACGACGCAAATGTTTCTTCGATCGATTCTTAATACGCGATTCAAATAAAAATATCGAACAAATAAAAAAAAAGTATTGTTCGTTCGCGAATCGGACTGAAATTTCCATTTTTTTTTTTTTCTTTTTATGGAAATCTGCGAAACGACACGCGTATAAAAAGATACGTTCGCTTCTCGTGACTTTCAATCATTTAAAGACGATTAATTCTACTTTAAAAATTGATAACAATAATCTCTCTCCGCGTCGCAAAATTTTTCATAATATCGATTAAAATTATTTACGATCGAAGTTATTTCGTCTTTTCTTTCTCTTTCCCTCTCTCTCTCTCTCCTTTTAAAAATCTACACGATATCGCTAAATATTGGTAGTATCTACGAGAACGAACGAAAAAAAAAATATATATATATATATATACATACATACATAATATTCGTTTATTTTACATTTACTTTATTTTAATCGAATGATTACAAATTGGTTAGAGACAGTTAATTCTAAAACATTGATTGTAACAATCGCTTAATCGATGTAATTAAATGTAAGGGTCATTTCGAATATGTACAATTAGATAGCTTCAATAAATAAACGATTATTGAATATATATATGTATATATACATATAAAGATATATATATATATATATATATATATATATATATATATGTATCCCTTGGGGAAAAATTTATAGGAAAAACAATTTTAATCGATAAAATCTATATCGTTCTCTATTTTCCAAGCATCGGATGCGTGTAGCGTGAGAATCGATAAGACATATATATATATATATATATTAGAGAGAGGTGTTTAGAAGAAAAAAAAATAAATAAATAAATAAAAAGAATAAGAGGAGGAATAAAGGAAAGAAAGAAAGAAAGAAAGAAGAAAACAAAATCAAAACAAAAAACAAAAAAAAAATTGACCGTCCATTGAAGTACAACACAGCCTCTGGCACTTTCTCCGGAAGCGATACGTGGCATAGGAACTTGCGTGGTGTGTGGATTTAGCTACGAATCTAATTCATATCTCTCTCTCTCTCTCTCTCTCTCTCTCTCTCTCTCCTTCTCTTTTGACTCCTTCGTGTGGGTCCGTTCAGGCCCTCGGGTATGGGCGTTCTCTCGATATAAACAGAATAAGAGAATAGAAAAGAGAGAGATAGAGAAAGAGAGAGAGAGAGAGAGAGAGAGAGAAAGAAAGAGAAAGAGAGAGATAGAGAAAGAGAGAGAGAGAGAGAGAGAGAGATGAGTGACCGGAAAACACACGCGTACACGTAGGTGCGAGGACACGAGAGCACACGCACGTACATAAATACACGAAACACACGCGCACATATACATACATACATACATACATACAATCATACATACATACATGCATATATACACACATACATACATATATTATACATACATACAAACATATATTATACATACATACAAACTACATATGCATATACATACATACATACATACATACATACATACATACGTATATATATATATATATATATATATATATATATATATGCACGTATGTATGTATGAGATTCGTAGAGAAGGAACAGAAGGGACGAGGAGAAGAAGCGTGTTACTCTAGTAGACTTCTCTAGAGAGTCGTTGGGCCGGTTTCAGAGGAAATCTCTGGATTGATCGGTCGTTCGTCTTGCACGCTCCAATGAGAATAAGAGCCTGCTAGTCTTGTTGTCATGCTAGACAAGGAGATAGTCTGAGAGAGAGAAAGAAAAAGAGAGAGAGAGAGAGAGAGAGGGAGAATGTATAGCTGTCGGGTAAAAAAAAGAATAGAAAAGATTCCTAAAGAAGTAGAAAAGTTACGTAAAAAGAAAAAGAAAGAAAAGAAAAATAAAAACAGAAGAAGAAAAAAAAACATAATAATAATAATAATAAAAATAATAATAATAGTAATAAAATATGCATAATGTGTGTATATATATATATATTTAGAACGGACACGTTGTCGTTAGAATTATACTCAATGGACACCCATGCATGCATGTCCGATATGCTTCGCGAGGCGACTGACTTGCGTGCAAATAAATGCCACGAGAAGGAGAGAGAGAGAGAGAGAGAGAGAGAGAGAGAGAGAGAACGATAGAGATAAAAGAACCCCTTTACTTTACGACCGTTTTGCACGACACGTTAGTTTATATTAATCGACGATTTGTAGTACGAGATTTTTCAATCTTTTCACGACAGAGAAAGAAAAAAAGAGAGAAAGAGAGAGAGAGAGAGAGAGAGAGAACATTTTGATAAATCGAAAAATAAATTAATATATAATAAAATAAAATAAAATAAAATATACATATATACATACATGCATACATATCAATAAATGTAAGGAGGTAAATGTTGTTGATGGATTATTAATGATGACAAACGAACGAACGTGTACGGTCGTAACTTTTCGACCTCCTGCCCACCCTCTCCCCCCCCTCCTCCTCCTCCCCATACAAATAGATTATTTTTCGATTGATACCGTTAGAAGATTAACTATTACATCTCGTTTCTCTTTTTAAAAGAAATCTTCATATTTCTAATCCTTGCTCTATCTCTCTCTCTCTCTCTCTCTCTCTCTCTCTCTCTAGTCTTCTTCGTCTTCGTCTACGTATTTTCCATGATGCAAATCATTAAGAAGAAATCAACGAGAGAAAAGGAAGACGTACGGTATACGAGAGTAAATCACCCTTTAAGAAATTATTCCGAACGCGTACGTACGATTTTTTTTAAATGGCAGGTACCATCATCGTCATCGGAGACCTCCGCGAATGGAATAACCGGTCGTGATAAGTTGAAACGAGATAGATAGATAGAGAGAGAGAGAGAGAGAGAGAGAGAGAGAGAGAGAGAGAGAGAGAGAGAGAGAGAGAGAGAGAGAGAGAGAGAGAGAGAGAGATTCACGCTGGTAGAGCTCGAAGAATAAGAAAAATAATAATGATGATGATAATAATAATAATAAGAAGAAGAAGAATAAGAAAGCAAAAGAAAATTTATCCCGACGTAAGTACGTAGTACTGCCGTAGGATAATTCATATCCTCGCATCTAAATCTGTACGGGGATGAGAAGAAGAAGAAGAAGAAGGGAAGATCGATATATATGCACATATGTGTGTGTGTGTGTGTGTGTGTGTGTTCGTGCGCGCGTAGTACATGTGGAATGAAAACTCGTTACAAATGAATATATGTGGGTACATATATCTACTTGTCTATCTACGATCGATCGAAATATATCAAAGAGAAGGGAGGGAGGGGGGTGGAAGAAGAAGGATTTCTACGTGGTGCGAATGATCTCGACTTTATGAATGAATCAATCCCGTCTTTGACGGATCGATCGACGATGATCCAAACGCGAAACGAATATGATTCAAACTACTCGGATGGATTGAAGCTTCGTGGTTTTCTTTTTTTTTCTTCTTTTTATTTATTTTTGCATTCTTAAAGAAAAGAAAAAAGAAGAAGAAAAAGTGAACCCCGTGTTCTTCGACTCACCCTATACATACATATATATGTATATATATAACTCTGAACTATTATAAGAAAGAAATAAAGAAATAAAAAAGAACGCCGGGGAACAAATACAGAAAAGAAAAAGAAAATGAAAAAGAAAAACCTACTAATTCTTCTGCGACCCACCCTATATATATATATATATAACTCTTAACTATAATAAGAAAGAAATAAAGATATTAAAAGATCAAGGAAAGATAAATATAGAGGGTATAAAAATAAGGTATAAAAAATACAAAAGTACAAAAAAGCCTATCAATTCTTTCACGACTCATCAACAACATCATCATCATCATCATCATCATCATCATCATCATCATCATATACATAAAACTCTGAACTTTTCTGAAAGGTGGAGAAAAAAAAATAAAAAAAAAAAATAAAGGATACAAGACGAACAAAAAAAAAAGAACATATGTATATATAAATACAAAATAAAAAAAGAAGAAAAAGTCTGTCGATTCTTCTGCGATTAACCCTTCATATATTATACATACATACATACATACATACATACATACATACATACATATATATATATACACATATATACGTATAAAACTCTTAAACTCTAAACTCTTAAAAGAAAGAAATAAAGAAATAAAAAGACAACCGGCCGCCGGCCGGCCGGCCGGCTCCAATCTTGACGCAAGCATAAGTAAGACGTGTTAATCGTATTAGAACGAGCCTCCTTACGAGCCCCACACGTCTTTAATAGACACACACACACACACACACATATCAAACATACAAACATGCACACACCCATATATATATATATATATATATATATACACACATATTCATACAACATATAAAATGATAAAACTTATGAAGAAAGAATGAAGCAGAGGGAGAGTAAAAGTAAGAGTAAGAGAATAAGAAAAAGACTCGAGAGAGAAGAGAGAGAGAGAGAGAGAGAGAGAGAGAGAGAGAGAGAAAAGAAAGAAGAATTTCTTTTTATCTGCTCTCCCATGAATGCCAGCTAAATTTAACTTTACACGACGACGACGACGATGATGATGCTGCTGCTGCTGATGCTGCTTAGTCGTCCCGTCCATTGAAGGCGACTAACGGGCAACGAGCTTTATTTATTTACGTTTCCGTTGTCACGAGGTCAGGAGCCGCCTTTCAGTCGATCCGTACAAGGAACACCCCTCCCCTTTCTACCCCTCACCCACCATTCTTCCCGCAATACCGTATTTATATTTTTCGAATCAACTTGGAAAAGAAAAAGAAAGAAGAGAGAAAAAAAATCGCAAATACATACACACACACACACACACACACATATGTATAGATATTAATATATCAGGATAAATCGATATATCGAAGCCAATATCGAGTACTCTCGACGACATCTTTTTCAAAGTTCGACGCGAATTCGTTCGTTTTGTTATTTCTTTCGATCAAATTCTTTTTTCAAATCGTTTGTACAGATACATATATATATATATATTTATATATTTAAATTTAAACTTTTCTTTTTTAATTTCTAATTGACAATTCCCTAATTGCCCTTTCTCTTTAAAACAAATTTCATCCTTTACGATCTCTAAATAAATAAAGTGAACTCGAGTTGCATCTCTAATGCGCCTTACGGTAAATACGGCCCTGACAAACCTCTACCATAACACTTTTCTTTCCTCCTCCTCCTCCTCCTCCTCCTCCACCTCCTCCACCTCCTCCACCTCCTCCTCTTTCTTCTTCTTCTTCTTCATCCAAGATGCAATACATCAAAGATTAGACAATATTGTAACGCGTGTTCTTTTCGCTTAATCACTTTCTATCTCTCTCTCTCTCTCTCTCTCTCTCTCTCTCTCTCTCTCTCTCTCCTTCTTTCTTCCTTTTGATTTTCTTTATTTGCATACCACGATAGATAGGCAGATGTGTTGTTTCTTTGAAAACAAATAGATAATGGTTAAGAAGGAGTAAGTAAGTACTTTCTAGGAGGTTCGGTTCCGCTCGTGTAACTTCTACTTGAGAGAGATCATCTCTCTCTCTCTCTCTCTCTCTTTCTCTTTCTCTCTCGGACTCTTCTACCACCCCCTTTAACGAATCACGGAAGTTAGTTGCCGGCAATGAACGGCCAACGATCTTGGAAAGAGGGATTTCTTCTTCGAGACAACACGTTACTCATTATATATACATATACGTTTTGTATAAATCTGTTTCTACGGAGATAAAAGTCTCGAACGTTCGAGAGATTTCGAGTCTCGTTTTGCACAACATATTTTTTTGTCTTTTCTTTTCTCTCCTCTTCTCTCTTCTCTTTCTTTTCTTTTTTTTTTTTTTTCCTTTAGAAAGATAATTCGTAAAACGAAAAGGCAAAGCCGACTTGAATTTAATGCCGAACCGTGGATAAGAGAGGTCTACCTCGAATAAAGAAAAGAAAAGGAAAGAAGAAAAAAAAGCAAAAAAGAAAGGAGAAAATAAAAAAAAGATGGAATGCTCGATCGATAGTCGCGTATACGTCGCGAGATATGTAACTTTCACGCGACACATTCGTACATAATACGTACGTATATAAATATATATATATATATATATATATATATATATATATATATATATATATATAAATGTATACAGACGTATATACACTTGAGACTGTCGAAAGCTACTACTGCATACAAAGTACAGTTGCATAACGAAAAGTTGGATGTGCCAACGAGACAAGTTGTCTCTTTCTCTTTCTCTCTCTATATATATATATATGTATATACATATGTGTGTGTGTGTATGAGTGTGCGTCTGAAATTAATAAAACACACTTCTCTCAACTAAATTTGCATATCCTACGGGCGTATCCCGAAGGACTACGAATTAACAACTCTGCCAAGTGCACATTAAGTTTCTATAAAAAGTACGAACATAATACAGTGTCGCGTGTGTAAGAAAACCGCCCTGCGTGTGTCTCTTTCTACATCGCAAGAAGAAGAAGAAGAAGAAGAAGATGATGATGATGATGATGATAATGAAGATGAAGAAGAAAAGAGGAAAGAAGATGACAAACTTTTGTCTCTTATTTGTCTTTCTCTTTTTCGTGTCTTTTTTTTTCTTTTTTAATTTTTTTTTTTTTTTTTTCTTCGTCTTCCTCCAAGTGTACTACTCTTATGTGCATATACGCGCACGTAAGTTTGTTTGTGTTGTACGTGTGCGTGTATGTACATAATACGTATGTACGTTTGGTGGATATATATCTATGTACGTACGTAAACATGCGCCGTTATGTGGAACGACGAGTAGACCCGAGTATACATTTTCGCGATTCGCTAGAGAATCTCGTTTCTCTATCTCGTATACCTTTACACTTCTTTCATAAAATCCCCCTTTAACATTAAGTCCTATGTAAACGCAGAAGAATTGCGTCGCTAAAATATCTTATAACTATAAATAGACATACATACATACATATGTATATATATATATATATATAGTTGGGTGTGTATGTGTGTGTGCGTATGCGTGTATGTGTGTGCATGCATGTATGTGTGCTTTCGACGGCGAAAATGCAACGAAGAGAGGGACGATCGAATTAGGCGAATTTTCGTTTTTTTTTTCGAGTGACGTAACAATAGCTGCAGTAACCAGACATAGTTAGAAAGAGAGAGAGAGAGAGGGAAACAGATAAATCGATATCCTCTCTTTTCATATATATATATATATATATATGTATAATATGTATATATTTTATATGTATTATGTAGTAAATAATGTTAAAAGATTGTTGATAGTTTATATTTAAATGTAAATAAATGTTATAATATGAATAAATAATTAATATGTATAAATATATATATATATATATATATATATATATATATAAATAAAAATAACACTAATATTTTGTATTGAAAAAAAATTTGGTATCGCATAGATATCTAAATAAGTAAGAAACACGGTGTCTAAATGAATAATATTGTGCAGTATATCGTGCGTTATAAAGAGATCAATAGATTAATTTGCAATCTAAATGGATAACGTTATTGTGTATTTGACGTGATTAAAAAACTCTTGGCGATATATTATCTAACCAATTAATATTGTAGAGAAGATTGTTTAGAAAAAAAAAAGATAGGAAAGAAAGAGAAAGAGAAAAAATCTTTTGAATATATTATATCTAAATAAACAATACATTATTTATATATATATGTGTGTGTGTGTAGAGGATTTCGACATTAGCTATTGTAATCAATCCAATATGTACGTCTTACTAAACTTATGACAAAACAAGTGACTAAGGATTCCCAATATTCAATTCAAAATATTCAAAGTACCAAGCGAGAGATAATTTGTTTATAGGTGATAGTCTTTATAAATACAAGAGAGCAGAGAAAGAGAGAGAGAGAAAGAGAGAGAGAGAGAGAGAGAAAAATCGATCATTTTTATTACACATATATCTTATTTGTTTTCGTGAAAAGACGAGTGAAATGAAAGATGACAAAATTCAAAGTACAATATTTCACGTGATACAACACGCCAATAGATTACATCTAAATACTTGTTTATAAATACGAACGAACAACTATTTGTATTCTTTATCGTTTTAATGACGCAGAGAAATTTTCCTAAACTAATCTATTTTTTTTCTTTTCTTTTTTTTTTTTTTTTCCTTAACCCTCGCCGTATAGCGGCACCGACGTGTCTCTA
This sequence comes from Dolichovespula saxonica, assembly GCA_911387935.1. Classification (NCBI taxonomy): domain Eukaryota; kingdom Metazoa; phylum Arthropoda; class Insecta; order Hymenoptera; family Vespidae; genus Dolichovespula; species Dolichovespula saxonica. The sequence goes on from OU427001.1 coordinate 8,367,114, forward strand.
CGTACGTACGTCTAAACACGCCAATGGAAATATTCGTTATTGTGTTTGCTTTTAGTCATTCGACTCGATTCGATTCCATTTCTATATTTTTCTTTTTTCCTTTTTTTTTCTTTTTTTTTTTTATCATTTCGATCGCGATAACGATGATAAGAGAGGGGAGAAATAAAAAGTTGATCTACAATTTGAACGAAGAACGGAAAAACGTAAGAGAGAGAGAGAGAGAGAGAGAATGGAAAACCTATCAATAACTAAAATACATACACGTACATATGCATATGTGTGTGTGTGTGTGTGTGTGTGTGTGTGTGCGTGCGTGTGTGTAAATATATTTATACGATGATAAAATATCTCGAATTATATGAATTTGTTATTCCGACAATGATCTCGATTTAGATCGACGGTAAAAAAAAAAAGAAATCTATATAATCTAAAGATCTATGGATCTATAAGAAAAAAAAAAGAAAAAAGCAAAACATACCGAATTAAAAGATCCGTGACAATGACGAGTATCGTTTTACATATTATATTTGACGCAATAAAAATTGTTTGTCTCTCTTTTCTACGTACTTATGTTATTTTCTTGGTTTGCTTTCTCGTTTTTTTTTTTTTTTTTTTTTTTTTCATTCTCGATTCCTAACCACACCAACGTATTTACGTTTGTAAGAGAGAGAGAGAGAGAGAGAGAGAAAGAGATTAGTTCTCATGATTTTCACAGAGACAGAGACGACGAAGACGACGACAACAACAACGCAAACGTCAACGACGAATATGAGGACGAGGGGAGTACCGTTATTCTGGTTTAGAAGTTACTTCAAATTGTCCACAAGGAGATATTGAAAATTTAATTTCATCGTCCCGTTAGAACAAACTCTTTAACTTGCTCCACGGATATCATACCAATTCTGTAATCCGTTTTCGAAATAAATAAATAAACGTAAATAAATAAATAAATAAATAACTAAATCAATCAATAGAAAAGGAAAGATAATAAAGACGCAAAAATAAAATACATAGAAGAAAGAGAGAGAGAGAGAGAGAGAAAATAAGAAAATTATAATGACGTTTAAGCGTTTATTAATGCGCAATAGCAAACTGTCGGAGGGGGGGAGGGGGAAATACGTAAGCGTTAAAAGATTTATATTCGCATGATGAGATCCTAAAAATGAAACTGGTGGATCTTCAACGAGGATGGCAAGGATGGATCCATCCGTACGTTGAAGGCTACTGGGTCAAATGATTATTTATGATCTCTCTCTCTCTCTCTCTCTCTCTCACACACACACACACACATACTCGTAACGTACTTTGTTCTCTGAATTTGTATGTGTATTTATATATATATATATATATATATATATATATATATATATATAAAGGAACGAGCGAGGCCTTGAAAGAATATTTGAAACGTTAAGAACGATCACAATCTCTGAATTTGTTTTGCTTTCCCTCTTCAAAGAAATCTAAATTAAAAAAAAAAAAAAAAAAAGAAATATTTTTCACAAATAATAAATTTCGAACGACGATCGAGAAGCAATCGCCCTTATCACGATAAATTCCCACGCAAATTTACTTTTCCCTAACTTTAAAATTAAAACTGCTACGCAAAAGATCGCTAAAAAAGATTCCTACGGGGAATCACTAATTTACACTTTTATACGAGACTTTTTTCGATTAGAATATTCTATCTACTTTGAAATCGTTAACGCCACATTTATCCTAGAAACGTTTGGCCCGATTTTTACAATAAATATATTCTCTATGAAAATTTATAATACGTATGTCTATATATCTGTACGTATTTTAAACGAATAGATTTACTTTTAGATTCTCTCGATCCATTTCATAATTGTGGATATATATATATATATATATATATATATATATATATATATGTGCGTGTAAATGTTTGTAAACGTCTATAAAATAAATACGAAAGATTTCATATTAAAAAAGGCGAATCGAAGGAACTTTTTATCGATTGCGAATAAATTTACCGTGCACTTTTAAAATACCACACACACACACGGGCACACGGATACGTTTATTAGGAAAGTCATGGTGCTTCTTCACGTACGAGACGTTTATTATACGTTACGTGCGCCATCTTTATGCTTGCTTAGCTACATTTTCATGCTTTAACGAATAGTACAACGTACCTACGTATATGTACATATATACGTATATATACATACGTATATACACAATAGAAAGGAGAAAATATATAGTATATAAAATTTAACTGACAGTCCCAACGCGATATTATGTATAATTGTGATCGATTATTAGATACGAATTAATCGATTGTAATTAAAAAATAATTATTGGTTATGGTGACATTTATTACGAATATTCCTGAAAATAACTGCAACGATGATGATAATAATAATAATAAATATAGTAATAATAATGAAACGATCGTATGTTAAAAATTTCGCAAGAGCTAGCGAAGTAAAAAAAAAAAAAGAAAAAGAAAGAAAACAAAACAAACGAACAAAAAGACGAAGAGGAAAACGTTGGAATAATATACGAAGACGACGCGTAATATAACATAATATATATAATTCGTGTGTTACGCAAGAGAGGTGTTCGATCGGTGGTTAAGAAAAAGGGATGAGTTGAGAACGAAGTGGAAGTACCACCCTTTCGGCTTACCAACGATTTTTAAACGGTCTTTTTTTCTTTTTTTCCTTTCGATTGTCGTTCTCGCTCGTTCCCACCCCTCCCCTACCCTACGACCTCTCCTTCCACTTCCCCTCGCAACTCTCCTCTTTTTTTTCTTAACCCTTTTAATCATGCCTTATATAAATAATTAGAAAAAATTCGTTGGTAAAATTACTTACGTATTTCTTTACGTCAAGCGAGACCGGTGTTGTGTCGTAGCCGAAGGTGCCGTTTAATGGTAAGGAAAATATGTATTTATATATATATATTATTATTATTATTATTATTATTATTATTATTATTACGTGTATATATAATATATAATATATATATATATAAATATTTTATTTTCCGATATCTTCTCCCAGTGGTGGTAAAACGTGTCTCTATGCTCCACTCTCTTTCTCTTTCTCTCTCTCTCTCTCTCTCTCTCTCTCTCTTGCTCGCTTTCTCGATCTCTCCCTCTCTCCTCTCTCTCTCTCTCTCTCTCTCTCTCACACGCACTCACGAACTAGCGCGTTATTTCTCACGTTTATCCCGTAATTCTCTTTTCTTTTCTTGTTTTCTTTTTTCTTTTTTCTTTTACTCGAGAGAGAGAGCTTCGACCCAGCGGACAACGCGTCGACGTTGTTATTAAAATTTTCTTTGGATTACGTTCAAAATATAACACCAACGACACGACCCGACGACAATACTCACAATCGATTATATCAATTATTTCATCTTTCGATGAATTTTATATATATTTATATATATGTATGTATGTATTTATGCAATGTACATGTATGCATGTATGGTATATCTCCGTTGAATAAAATTTCTTGCGTTCCTTCTATATTTAACGTGCGAGCGTACACTTTTCAATTGCTTCGAAGATCTCTTCCTTTATCCTCTTTTTTCTCTCTTTCTTTCTTAAGCTTTTCTTCCCGTTCCGTTGTCGCGTCTTCGAAGACGAGAGAAGAAGAATTGAGATATATCGATTAAAAGATCGTTACGAAAACGTTAAGTATCGTTTAGTGTCGATCGGGACGTACGAACAAATCTCGTTGTTTCGTTAAAGTTTCGTTTCCTCGTCGTCGTACGAATCTTTCACTTGTCCGACGACGACGAAGAAGAAGAAGTAGAAGTAGTAGTAGAAGTAGAAGAAGGAGAAGAATAAGAATACGTATCGTTGGTGGACGTCGACGTTTATCGTTTGGTACGGGCTCAACATCACGAGTCGAATCAAATATCTCGTACCTCGATGAAAAATATTTATTACGTTCGTGGGTAGAGATATGCGTGTATTATCGGTTAATATGTGCGTGAGCGCGGTATGTCTCGTTACTTTCGTATTCGTACGTTATATATATATATATATATATATATAAAATATGTATATATGTATGCGTGTGTGTATTCGTGGTTATATATATATATGTGTGTGTGTGTGTATACATACGCGCGACCGTAATTTAAAAAAAAAGAGATACGTTCAGTCAGCTCGATGCGACCACCTCCACGTTCGCTTCACGTCTGACACGCGAAACGCGTTGATCACCCCACGCTACCTCGACTACCGATCCTTACCCCCACCACCACCGCTACCACCACCACCACCACCACTATCGCCACCTACCTCCAGCCACTCGTCTACCGGTCGCGAGCTATACCCCCACCACTCCTACCACTCCCCACCACTGAGCCGAGCCGCCGCCACCGTTGCCGCTTGCCGCCGTTAAAGCCGGCGTGCGTGCATGCGTGCGTGCGTGCGTGCGTACGACCGAGCCGGCGTGGGTAGTGCGCATGCTCCACCCGGCAACCTCGTGAGTTTCACGTGATTGCCTTATATCGGCCAATCGTATTGCTCGCTCACCACGTGCTCCCCTCGCATTCTTCCAACATCGCTCCCGCTGCTGGCAACAGAGAATCGATCCCGAGAGTTTATTGTGGTGGCCCCTGTGTGACTGCTCTACCGGCGAACGTGTCCCCCCCCCTCACCCGCCCCCGCCGCCATCGCCACCGGTCTAAGGACATTCGAAAACGTACGAAACGTGCCTTTTTTTTTTTTTTCCTTTTTTTCTCTTACGATGTTCCTTCTATCCTCACTTTTATTTTCCTGTTATTTTATTTTCCCTTCGAATCCGTCTAATCCGTACGTCTGATACGCAAGTTAATCGTCCTCGGGACTCACGCGCAATTTATTTTTTTTTTTTTTTTTCTTGCGAACGTACATTTACCGAAGAATATTAAAAAATCGAGAAAAAAAGGAAAGATAAAGAAAAGAGAATTTTATTGCGTTGTCCGAAAAGTTCGTGCCGATTTTGATACGCAAAAGATTTAAATTTTAGTATATATTTATTAAATGATTATTATTATTATTATTATTATTATTATTAGTATCATTATCATTAAAATATTATCGGCACGGATTTTCTGGACGATCCAGTATACACACACATATATATACACATATATATATATATTTATATATATGTCGCGTGTTAAGTAACTATTAGATTGGCAAGGATGAAATTTGTTGTTGATAATGCCTAATTGCCTTTTTTTCTTCTCTCTCTCTCTCTCTCTCTCTCTCTCTCTCTCTCTCTCTCTCTCTCTCTCTCTCTCTCTCTCTCTCTCTCTCTCTCTCTACAAATTGCATCCTTGACGACCCGATAATGATATCCCTAAGGTAATATTAAAAAAAAAAAAAACCACGGATGGTGGCGGCGAGGACGAAGAGAAGAAGTTCCAACGAGAAATGCATATTGCGCGAGTCCCCGTCCCACTCCCCTCGTATATCAAAATTACGTGCACCCTCTTATCTCGTTACTTTCAATATGTCGGTCATACTTCTTCTTGCATCATACATTTCGTGTACCGAGTTTTAATTTGATTACGAACGTTTATACCAATCCAAATTACAATTAATATTGTTCCGTTGTAATATGTAACAGAACGATTATTATTTTTCTCTATGTTGTCATTTGCTTTTTCCTTTTTTTTTTCTTTCTTTCTTTCCTCATGAACGACATACCGATAATCCGGTATTTACAGAATACATAGGCAAGATATATGGTGTATATATATATATATATATATATTGTATGCATATATATATTGTATGCACGTATATATTGCACTGCCAGTCAAGTACCGGCTTTGCATACACTTTTCTCAGCTCAGAGCCGCCAGTCAGTCCGATCCTCTTGGAAAAAGTCAATCCGGTTAGGCGACCATTATCAAAGTTGGCTTTGATTCCTATTGAATTTTCTTACAAAATATTATAATCTATTTTTCTTTTTCTTTTATGTTCTTCTTTTTCTTTTGAAGAAGGACGGTCTACTTTATAAATCGTATATAATCGAAGAAAATATTATTTATCAAACGCAACACGTGTGTCGTATTTTCAAACGCGGGCCAATCGTCTATCAAACAGAATTTAATGGCGCAATATTTATTAAGTATTTCGTCGCATCGTATCGGATACGATATATATATATATCTA
>OU427001.1:8380764-8395764 GCA_911387935.1 Dolichovespula saxonica
GCACCGTGGGCCAACAACAGGGCGCACAATTGCGTCCTTCCCTTTTGCGCGGCCTCGTGGAGCGGCGTAAAGCCCCATTTGTCGGTAGCATTAACTATCGTATTATATTTAATAAGTAATGCCGCTATATCCAAATGTCCGTAACTCGAAGCGTTATGTAACGGTATTAAGCCACCCTTATCCTGTGCGTTTACGTCCGCTCCTCTTTCTAGCAAAAATTCTGCCACCTCTAAGTTGTTATAACCCGCTATCAAAGTCAAAGTATTAAACAAAAATATATTACAATTCAAGTTTATCATCTTTCCTTTCGTTCTTTTTTTTCTCTCTCTATCTCTCTCTCTCTCTCTCTCTCTCTCTCCGTTAATCATCGTCCTCATTGATTTATGCGAATAAAAAAAAAAAAAAAATAGAAAAGTTCGTTCTAAACGTACCGGCAAAATGTAACGGCGTACTGTTCCGTCCCTGCGTATCTCTGCAATTGATGTTATCCTGCGTAACCAGCCTTTGAACCCTGGCAAGATTCCCTTTTTTCGCGGCATCCAAAAGGGCGCTATTTCCACACAACAAATCTGCAACATCTTGGTCCCCTTCCCTTACTAGATCAAGAGGAGTTGCTCCGTCTCTATTTTTTTTAGTAGCATCTGCCCCGTGCCTTAATAACAATCGAACGATTTCACATTTACCTTTTGCCGCGGCCTCGTGTAAAGGTGTAAATTTCCATAGATCAGCGACGTTAACCGACGCGCCATGTTTCACCAATAATTCAATAACCTCGTAGTGACCGTAAGAACAAGCGTTGTGTAGTGGCACCAATCCGCTATTAAAAATTAAATTTGAACATTTTATATAGTAGGAATAGGACCACGTTGACAGGTAAATTATATATCGAACGTTATAAGATCGATTGTTGTCCTTAAATTTGACGTAATTGATGACGATGATGCGCGCACATGTATATATGCATACATATATATATATATATATATATATATACCCTTTATCTTTGGCATGCACGTCCGCACCATGTGCCAAAAGGTATTCGACGACGGGCACTCTGTTAAAACCTGCTGCGAAATGCAGAGGCGTAGAGTGTCGGCCATCTAAATCGCGACAATTTACGGCGTGTGGATTTGTTTGTAAAATTCTTTTTACAGCATTCAAATCGCCGGATTTACTTGCTTCTAAAAGTTGCGCCTCTGCGTCGTCCGTTCCACTCGGCGGATCTATAAATATGTATATATATATATATATACATATATATACATACATACATACATACATACACATACATACATACATACATACATACATACATACATATATGTATATACATACGTTTAGAGTTAATTGGAAATATGTTAACGAAGTAATCTCCATTACAACGTACCTTGTAATATTTTTAAAACGTTTTCAGCCGCGACCTGTGCCGCCGTATAACCTTGAAGCGATACAATGGAAGGATCGATGTTGTACGACAACAATATTCTACATGCTTGCACATTGTCCTCTCTAACGCACCTAAGTACACGTATACGTTTTTAGTTCAACGAACTTATCCTATCATTCGGTTTAATTTCGTTTTTCGACACTTATTCCTAACGATTAAACATTACCTGTGCAAAGCGGTTTGCCCTAAGCCGTCCAACGCGTTTACCTTGGCGTTATGCCTAAGTAATATGTCCATTGCATCGTAATGCGAATGGTCGGTGGCCACGTGTAGCGGCGTAAGGAAGTCTTTGTTTTTCTCATTCATGGCAGCATTTTTTCTAATTAAAATTTCGATTATCTGTTTTCGTTTTGGGTAGGGCGATGCAACCGCGCAATGCAGCGGCGTGTCTCCCGTATAAGGATGTTTAAAATTGACGACATCCTGGGACAAATACTTCTTTAATTTTGTCGGATCGGCCTGCCTGCAGGCATCCAATAAACAATGGCCTTTGTATTCGTCTGAAAATAAAAAAAAAAAAAAAAAAAAAAAAAAAAAAAAGAACAAGAAAAAAATTATTCCACGTCATTTTTAAATATACACAAATAACTCAGACACTTACACGCTAATCTCTCTTGTAACTCTACGGTAGGTGCAACATCGATGGCGCTCTTGCTGTGACAGTTCAATTGAGTCGGATCCGCACCTTCGCTTAAAAGTAAAGAACAAACCTCCGCTCTGGACTTGCTGGCGGCTTCGTGCAACGGAGTAAATGCCCACAAATCGCTAGCATTCACGGCCGCTCCGTGTTTGAGTAACGCTTCGGTCACTTCGAAGTGACCGTACGAACAAGCGTTGTGCAGCGGGACGAGTCCTCTGTCGAACAAAATCTCAGTGTTCATTTTATATACATAGTTTGACGAAAACTTAAATCGTTTCATCCCATTACACATACCCTTTATCCTTGGCGTGTACGTCCGCACCATTTTGAAGTAGTATTTGTACCACTCTGGATCTGTTGTATCCAGCGGCCAAATGCAAAGGCGTGGATCTTCGTCCGTCGCTGGCGTGACAATTGACATTAAGGGGATTTAAAAGCTGTAACAATCTCTCTTCGTTGCCGGATCTCGCGGCTTCCAAAAGTTCATCCTTTCTATATTCTCCCGTCAAAACGGGCTTGGTAGCCGCGTCTGCCAATTCCAATGCGGTCTTCCCTTCCGCGTTTCTAATATTTGCATCGGCACCGTGTTGCAACAGCACTATGCATACGTCTATCTTACCCTACAAAAGGGATAATTAACGTTCGAAGAGATTTTTCTGAACTATTAGACGACGTCTCGTGGATTTCTTAATAGCACGATACCTTGATGGCTGCTTCGTGCAACGGCGTATAATTCCAATTGTCCCTCGTATTCGGATTAGCTCCTGCTTCCAGGAGCAATCTCACGACGTCTGAATGTCCGAAGGAACAGGCGTTGTGCAACGGATGTAAACCTCCATCGTCTCGTGCTTGAATCGATGCACCGGCAGAGAGAAGGAATTCTACTACGTCTATTCTGCCGTAACCTGCGTGAAGGCGACGACGAAAAAGGAAAGAAATTGTGATTACGCTGTAAAGTAGAAAGGCCAAAGAAGAAGAAGAAAGAAAAAGAAATAAAGAAAAACGACCGGGACGATCGTGTTGTTATAAATTTTATATTAAAAAAAAAAAAAAAAAAAAAAAAATTCGCTCCAGTAAATTACTTTTGTAAATCGTTCCGCGACGATTATTATCCCACGGGAAAAAAAAAAATGTATCCGTTTGTCGTCGAAATTGGTATTACAAACGAGTAAATAAATAAAAGAAAAAAGGAAAAAACAAAGGATCATTTTCATTCGTGTACGTATCGTTAGCTCACCAGCTGCAAAGTGCAGTGGAGTGGCCTTGCGTCCAGCGGTGTCCCGTGCATTGACTGTCTTTGGTGTAACCAACGCCTTAACTCTCGTAAGATCACCAGTTTTGCAGGCCTCGAATAATTCTCTCAAAGGATCGACATTTCCCGATCCCGACAAGGATTCGACATTGCTTAAAGTCGATCTACGTCCTGCCATTTTATTCCGCCATTTTCACGCGATCGTCCGAATTCGGAGGCATTTTACGATAGGATAGGATAGAATAGGATAGGAGAGAATAGGATAGGAGAGGATAGGATGGGATAGGCTTTCACGAGAAACGAACGGAGACACGACACACACGACGACGACACATACGACAACGACAACGACAACGACGATGACGACGACGACGACGACGACGACGTGCGTGATACATACACAGGATTCGTAATATATAAGAAACGAGTTGCTACACTGGAGTTCAGTGGCGCCGCCGTCAATGTGTACACAACCGATGATACGCGCTAATTATCACTCTCCTACCATTCCTCTTCGATCAAAGCACGCACAACACATTTTTCAAAATTCCCATTGTCACAACGGTATGTCTCTCTGAACGTTATACCATATATATGTATACATATTATATATATATATATATGTGTGTATATATATATATATATATGTACGTACGTACGTATACACAGTGTACTAACGACAACAAAGAACGCTACATTTCACTTAGGATACAAACAATCGTATCGATTTATTTATCAACGAATTCGTTCGATCTTTCTCGATGTTATTTTATTATTTGTAAATATACTACACACACACACACACACATATATATATATATATAAATGTAGGTATTTGTTAATTAAGGGCAAATAAATATCCGCGGTCTTTCTTTTGATATTATCGACAAAGTTGGCACCACTGACGGACAGCTGATTTTGAAAGATCATCAATACCAATATACGATAAAAGAATACCGATAGAACGATAAAAGGAACGTTTATTTTTCTTTTCGCGCGTTTTTATCAAACGAACGTTTTAATAAATATTTTTCATCAAAATAAACCTACGAATCGTTGATCGGTATCGATGTTTATTAAAAACAAGAAGGTCTCGTTTGCGAGTATCGATAGATACATAATTGTGAACTTACCGTCGTTGTCCAGTTCCATTAACAGATGTCGCTACGGTCGAATTATAGTTTTCACATCTTACGATCGAAAAGTTCGGATAGACGCGCAAGAAACACACGCACGTGTTCGACGAGAGATAAAGAGCGAGCGAGTGATATCCGAGAAGACATCATTTTCGATATTATATTTTAATTTTAGTTCTAATAATGAACGAATCGTCCGTTAAAATGGAGGTGGACGAAAGTATGCTAGAGGGAGGAGAGGTTAGTTACGAAGACAAATTGAAGTGCGTCAATACTATCTCGAAACCGATGGCATCAAGAAAATTCGCTAAGAAGATTTATAAGTGCATAAAGAAAGGTAATATTAAATGCTCCTTCGTATAATACGATCTTCGAATTGTAGAGTCGTACGATACGATTTGAAATCTATTGTTACAGCGTCGAAACATAAAACGTATCTTCGTAATGGATTGAAAGACGTACAGAAACACATACGGAAGGGTGAAAAGGGGTGAGTGAGAAACGATGCCTTCTCAATGATAAGTTTTTGGTTTGATATTATCGTTATAAAAGTTTTTGTAAATTTAACCTCTTTAGATTAGTCGTTTTCGCCGGAGATGTTTTCCCGATAGAGATAATGTGTCACCTACCGATCGTCTGCGAGGACAAAGATATCCCTTACTGCTATACTCCTTCTAGAATGGATATTGGTACCGCTATGGGCGTTAAACGTGGTAGCCTTATGGTACTTATCAAAGAACATCCGGAGTATAAGGATCTATACGACGAATTAGCTTCTACGATGAAAACGTTGGCGGCGCCTTTATAATCATCGAATCAAGCGATACACAATTTCAACCTCATTGTAAATACGATATACATAGGTTAATATTCTTTTAATATCGTAAATAATTCACGTTCGTAACAAAAAAAAAAGAAAAAATACAACGTCTCTCCGAGTTTCGTCGCAATCTACAAGACATTTAATAGAAATGTGGATCGTATCGATATAAACAAAAAAAAAAAAAAATAAAATGTAAACAAAAGTTATAGCGAACATATATGATTTATTACGAAATTGTTATCTGACATAAATGACATATCTTTCAACTTTCGACCATGGCTTTGATCACTCACATTCACAATAATAATACTATACATATGATCGTATAAGATTATGTCTAATGCAATATTGGACATAAACATTTTTCGTTCGTTAATAATTAATGGGATATAATAATCCTTCCCTTCCAAAATAGTTTGAATTCTTGCCAAGAAAAGAAGTGTATATATATATATATATATATATATATATATATATACACACACACCTAGTGAAGCTTTCATTTATTGTTAAGTACTATTTCTTTGGTATACTTTTGATGTAATAATTTAAGACAATCCGGAATAATCTTGGGATATTTAATGCTTAAATGTATTTTCAGGATATCACAGGCCAGTCCTGTAGAGATTATTTTATATATGTATGTAAATAGAACATTATATTAGCCAGGACACATTTTGACAGTATAAGAAAGTGAATTAGGCACAAAGTGGAGTATGAAAAAAATGTTAATATTAAAAATGATAGAACGTTTAATATAATTAATATTATTGTGCCATAAGAGGGATTATATTCTTTGCGAGACTAAGTTTTTTTTTTTTTTTTTTTCTTTCTATTTCATTTAGCGTCTTGCGTTTGAAGAACATAGAAACGACCAGCGTCTCGATTAGTAAGGTTAGAACGGATTTTTAGGATATTGCATTTCTTCTCATTTTTTATTTTTTTTTTTTCTTGCAACGTTTCAATAGCGTATCAACGAGTATTTTTCGTCTAGTTTTTTTCCCTTTATTTCTTCTTTCTCTCTCTCTCTCTCTCTCTCTCTCTCTCTCTCTCTTTTCCTTGTTAACTAAGTAAAAGATTTAATTATCTTTGTACACGATTATTTTTCATCCTTATGATCAGGACTGAATTAATGTAACATGCTGCTTGAGTGCGCTTTTTAATAAGTACCACCTACCTAATTAGTGGTGTTATTGATACTCGTTTAAAATTTCGCGCTCTTTTAAAATCCTATCGTCGCGATCGTCATTTTTTTCAGGGCCCCCATCTTCGTTGCGACAATCGTTTTGTTTTTTCTTTTTTTTTTTTTTCTTTTCATATCTTTCAGTTTGCAACCGTGACGAATCTCTCTCTCTCGTTTGCCGTTGATTTCGAAGTGAGAGAAAGCCTTCTTTGAATATTTCGCGATGACCGTTAAAGAAAAACTCGCGATTCGAGGATACTTAAAATTCGGTACATACATTAAGGATTGTCGATATCGGTTATTTAAAAACATTATTCAACTGCGTAATTTATATATATATATATATATCTCTCTTTCTCTCTCGTACGTACACTCTGCTAAAGATTTTTCTTTCGACCGCGACGACTCTTCTTTTTTTTTTTTTATACACTTTTTGTTCCTTTGTTTTGTATCTTTTTCTTCCTTTCTCTCTTTTTCCTTTTTACTTCTACTTATAATAACGATCGATTGTAAAAACATCAATATTTCTCTCTCTCTCTCTCTCTCTTTCTCTCTCTCTCAACGAATTTCAATTTTTACAATGTAGACGACTACAAAAACGTAAGATTATTATATATTTATGTAGTCTCTTGTATACAATTCATATACGCAGGATTTTCTTACGTGTGTTATATATGCGCGCGCGTACGTGTGTGTGTTTCTATATAATATATATATATATATATACATAGCACATTTTATATATATATATATATATTTTTTTTTTTGTTTCTCCGTGTGTAATTAATGTGAGATCGAAGTAATGGACGAAAAGTGGCAAAGCGTTTTTTCAAAATGATAGAAGAGACTTTCACGCTTTGATTTACAAGGATAAAAATGGTCCATCCGATCGAGGAAGGATGGAATAATGGATGGATGGATGGATGATCGATGGAAAGAAGGATTCTCGACATCTAAGTGTAAGTAATGGATATGTCTCTTCTTTCTAATCGTTATTATATTCTCTAATCTGTGTCATTTCGTGTATTCGTTATTTATTTACTCCACGTTGTTGTTCGATCATTTGTCGTTAACCCTTTCGTTACGACCTGTGTGCGTACGGGTGCCGACCGCCGTAACGAGTGGGTTAAAAGAAAAATAATAAAAAAAGAAAAAAAAATTAAAGAAAGAAAAAAAAAGAACAGGGAAGAAAAAATGTTCTATCCTCTTTTTAATAGTTTTCCTCGAGGCCGGCTACGTCGAGAATACGAAGATTTTTTTGCGCGCTCGTACATACGATCCATTCGCGAATACGATTGAATTATGTTTCGTTATTCATCTTTTTTTTTTGTTTTGTTTTGTTTTATTTCCCATTTTTTATTTAATATCCCTTCTCGTCGATTAATCCTTAAAAAATATAAATTCGTTACGTGGATTACATTCACGGTCCTTGATTCTTTCGTTTTTATTTTTTATTTTCTTTTTTTCTTCTCTTCCTTTCGAATTCGAATGGTTTTCTTCGAAGATTCGCGAAACGATCGCCAGATGTCGTTCTTCATCTTGCACTCCGCCGCCATTTTCTTTTCTCTCTCTCGCTCTCTCTCTCTCTCTCTCTTTTATTTTCCTTCTTTATTATTATTATTTAATTTAATTTTAATTTTAATTTCATCGTTTCTTCTCCAATTCCGCGCGCGCGCGCGTGCGTATAATTTTTTTTTCTTTCCATCTTTCTTTACATTTTTTATTATTATTATTATTATTATTATTATTATTATTATTATTATTATTTTCATACACACGGGCACATACTCATACACATACACATGCACATACACGTATATATATATATATACACACACACAACACACACATATGCACATATGTGGCTACTTAATATGTATATCTATATATATATATATATCATTAATTTAATCCATATTTAAAATCCTTATTATTTACCAATTGTCTCAGTATAAAATATTATACGTATAATTACATACGTATATTATATATGAGCGACGAAGGACGACATTGACATCTAAATTGACGTGACGTACAACAAATATAGGACGTTATTCTTATTTTCATCAAAAACGAACGTGAATTCTTAAACTTCTTCTTCCTCTTCTACCTCCTTTTTCTACTTTTTAAAAAATCTTCGTCCTTCATCCTTCATCCTTCATCCACATCTTATCGATTGAGGCAGTTATCTATACTTCCTCCATTCTTTTTTATTTTTTTTTATTTTCCTTTCTCTCTTCTTTCTCTCTCTCTCTCTCTCTCTCTTTCTCTCTCTCTGTGTGTGCGTTTATAATATCATCATCATTGACGATGATACATATAATGCAAGTACATATGCACGTGCATAAACATACACTCTTCTATTACTCGTATACGACGAAAAAAAAATTTTTATCTCGTTCTTCTTCCTTTTATTTTTGTGTGTGTTTTTTCTTTTTTTCGTCACCCGACCCGCCCAGTCTTTTTTCTTTTCTTTTTTTTTTTTTTTGGTGAAGAACGACCCTTAGAAAAATTCGTTAACGTCCGAACTTGATGACCCTAACGATTTATGATTATTTTTTTATAATAACAACGTTCGAAAATACGAGACCGTATGACAAAATTTATTTTTCTCTCTTCCCATCCTTTCTTTCTATGTCGTTCCATTTCTTTTTCTTTTTGTTTTTTTTTTTTTTTTTTTCATTTTACGTATGCACGAATTATTATTATTATTCACGTGCGCCACCAACGAGTTCTAAAATTATAAACGCACTTTTTTAACGGTCCTATTACATACGTCGAGCGTCCTTCACAAATAATTTTTTACTTTATTTTATCTTATTATTTTTTTTTTTAATTCTTTTTATATATTTATTTATTTATATATTTATTTTAATGTGTTACGAGCTACGAATATATTTTTTTTTTTTCTTTAGCGATTAAATACGAATTTTTTTTTCTTTATTCTTCTTCTTCTCGTGTGTGTGTGTGTGTTTGTCTTCTTCTTTTTTTTTTTTTGTTTTAGATTTTCATTTTATTTTCATTCTGTTTTATTATAATAAATTTGCACGCGAATAGATGGAATCGGTAAGAATATAAACGTGATCATTTTCGATGATACGTTTTACACATTGTTTTTTACACTCTCTCTCTCTCTCTCTCTCTCTCTCTCTCTCTCTCTCTCTCTCTCTCTCTCTCTGTTTTTTTTTCTTGTTCTTTTAGTTCACTTGATTATATTTTTTAATATCATCTATTATTATTGTTGTTATTATTATTATTATTATTATTATTATTATTATTATTATTATTATTATTATTATTATATTATTATAATTATCATTATAATTATGTATTTATTTCGACATGTGTGTGTGTGTGGACGTGTGTCTGTCTGTCCAGTATGTGCGTGTGTGCGTCAGTGTGTGTGTAATGAAACCTAACAATATTCGATATCGATAACGATACGCCGATTTGGGAGTAAACAGAGAATGATCGAATGAATTATTCAAACGGAATTTATATGTTAATGAAAAAAAAAAAAAAAAAAAAAAAAAATCTCTATTTATTATCGCGCTATTTAAAATTAATCGATTGATAATTACTTTAATAAACATAATGGCCCGTATTGGAATCGAACGAACGAAGGTAAATGAAAAAAAGAAAAAAACGTTTTCGTTTCTCGTGCAAGGACATAAACGCGCATGAGACGATGAATAGAGATGGTTTGCGGGGGGAGGGGGGTGAGTGAAGATAGGGTGGTGTGGTTGAGTTTGGGGGGTTGAAAGTCGCGAACTTTTTCACGCGCATTAATTAATTAATACTATCGTAATGTCCTAAAAAAACATCTTATTGCGGAACTTTTACAAACGTGATATTTCTTTCTTTCTTTTTCTTTTCTTTTTTATTTTTTATTTTATTTTATTTTATTTTATTTTTTCACTCGCTCACTCATCCCCTATATATTGTACTTGTGTCTCTCTCTCTCTCTCTTCCTTTCTCTCGTTCTCTCTCGCTCTCGCTTTTTTCTTACTTTTCTTTTTTTTTCCTTTTTGGTTTCATGTTTTCTATCGCTATCGTTATTAGCATTAGATAATCGTTAGTCGTAACTGATAGATACCATAATCGATATGTTACAATTGTCGTCGTTTCACGTCTATTCCTTTGAAAAATATCATTTTGAAATATCGTATACCGGTAGTGATGGGGGTTTGGGGTGGAGGGTGGAGGGTGGGAGTTGGGAGTTGGGTTCTTACTTAGGATTGTATTTACCGTAAGAGTTGCATTAGGCCAAAAGTAACCTTGAAAATCTTTGCTCTCTCTCTCTCTATCTCTCTCTCTATATATATCTCTCTCTTTCTCTCTATGAGCGATCACATTATCAAACATTTTAATATATTTGCCAAAACCAAAGTCAGAGATAGAGAGAGAAACAAAAAATATGTGCCCGCGTGTGTGTGTGTGTGTGTACATAATAAGTAGGTAAATAAATAAATAAATAAATAACGAGTCACGAATTTGATTAAATGAAATTAATTTGTCCTTCGTGTTTTCGCTATATCACTATTTTTGGGCCCGAAAATTGGGGGTGGGTGGGTAGTTAAGAGGGGAGGGTTGGAACGAATGAGTTTAGTGTCAAGAGGTAAAATACGGATGGCTCCGCGCGTATTTGAATTATTCGTCGTAATTTGATTTAAAAAATTCGCACAAAGTTAAATTTCATCATCGTCCTTTCTTAAGTGATACACTTACGACACTTTTTGGTTTCCTCTCTCTCTCTCTCTCTCTCTTTCTCTCTCTGTGTGTGTTTTTTTTTTCTTTTCTTACATTGCTAATTTATGTAATATCATCCCTTATAGTACGTACGCAATTATGTATTCATATATGTACGCATATATTTTACGTATACTTTTATAGGTATGCAAGTTTACGTACGTATTATTATTATTATTATTATTAATATTATTATTATTATTATAATCTAAAAAAACTATTGCTCGTATTCTTCAGTCTGACGCGAATATCAACGAAAATCAACGACTACCCCATTATTTAGTCGAGATTATAATCTTTGAAACGTCTTTGAGCTCTCTGCGGTAATTCTTTTTCTCTCTCTTTTTTTTTTTTTTTTTTTTTTTTTTGAAATCCTCTCCTACGTTATTTTATTCTTATTTCGTAGTTTTATACCTTTATCCTTTACTTTTACTTTTATTTTTATTTTTATATTTATTTTTATTTTTACTTTACTTTTATGTTTATATTTTTCTTCCTCTTCCTCCTCTTCTTTCTCCTCCTCTTCTTTTTCTTCTTCTTCGTTTCTTCCCTTCGTTTTCTTCGTTAAAAACGAGTGACTCCTCGCGTTGAACGTCCCTGTGCCGAAAGGGGTTGTTAAAAATTGGCTCGCGCGGGATATATTAGTCCGTATTTTCGAAAGACAATAAAGCGTTCGAGATAATCTTACAAGAAGATAATAACAATAACAACAACAATAATAATAATAATAATAACAATGATAATAATAATAACAATAACAATAACAATAATATTAACAATAATAATAATAATAATAATGATGATAATGATAATAAAATAATAATAATAAAACAATAATAATGATGATGATGATGATGATGATGATAATAATAATGATGATAAAGCGCGCGAATAAAGCCCGTCGCGATAATTTTCAAAAATATTTTCAAAATCCGCGTTGGACGATGTTTTTTTTGCCAGTCTCGATTTCTCCAAAACGAACGGTAGGATTATCAGTTTATTTTGTTTGTTTGTTCGTTTGCTTTTGTTGTGATTTTATTTTTTTTTTTCCCCCATTCTTACGATTAATTCGTTCGTTATCATTATCTTTACTCTATCTCTTTCTTTCTATTTATATATATTTATCTATTTATCTATCTACCTACCTACCCTATCTAACCATTTATCCATCCATCTATTTATTTATCTCTTTTTCAGCCATATTTTTCAAAATATATCGGGCTTCCTCTTCTTTCTTTTTCTTTTCTTTCTTTTTTTTTTTTTTATTTTGCAAAAGGAATCTTTATAGGCAAGAAACAATCTCGATCGTTTTTCTTTTTATTCTTTTTTTTTTTTTAATATTGGATCTCGATCGAGACGATCTGCGGAAAGGAACTTTCTTTATTTTTAAAATATTAAGAACGCGTCGTTCAATCGACATCATACGCGTATGTACGCTTTAAATTATACCCCGTTTTATCTCTCCGTGTTTGTGTGTTTCTTTGTGTGTGTGTGTGTGTGTGTGTGTGTATTTTTTTTTCATTATGAGAGAGGTCGTGCAATGAAGAAAAAGGTACGAACGTTCAAAAAAAAAAATAAAACGATTGATGTGCGCGGATCAAACGTATCTGTGTATGCATGTGTGTGTGTGTGTGTGTGTACGTGGGTATGTGTGCGTGTGTGTACGTGTCGCATGCACGAGTGCATGGACGCATATCGTCCTTTGAAAAACATTTGTAAACATTTGAACAATTTTGTTGATGTTGCGTCGTCCTTCGTTCTTGTTTCTCATTTTGAACAAAATCATTTATCAATATTTCATATATTTAATCAATTTTATCGATGTAGTAGTAGTAGTAGTCGTAGTTGTTGTTGTTGTTGTTGTTGTTGTTTTGTATGCCTATTCTTCTCCTTTGAAAACTCATCCATCTATCCATCCAAAAAATGACGTCGTTACTTTCCGTCGATCGTAAACATTTTTTTTTTCGTTCACAGTAACCTCCTTCATCTCTCTCTTTTCCTTTCTTCTCTTTTTTCCGAAACGTCGCGTCGGTGGACAGGGAAGAAAAAAAAGAAGAAGGAAAATGAGACGATACGAAAACAACATAGTCCGCTTTAAAATCTTAATCGGCCGAACATTTTCTCTTCGTGAAAATGATATTCGTTAAAGCACACGTTCGTTTCCTCTCTTCTCCTGCGTTCCTATATTTTTTTTTCTTCATCCTCCTCCTCCTCCTTCTCCTCCTCATCTTCGCTCCTCTCGTATATACGTGTGTTTTTTATTTTTATTTACACACACACACACACACACACACACACACACACACATATATATATAAATCTATATATATATATAATGTTTTTTTTTGTTCGTTTCTCTCTCTCTCTCTCTCTCTCTCTCTCTCTCTCGCTCTCTCTCTCTTTCTTTCAGTAATTATTCTCGCGTACCTTAAGTATAAATCTGTAGGAGTATCAAAATGGTAAAAATGGTGCAAATGAAGACCAAGAGCACGGGTAAGATCAGAATGAATCTGACGGATGAGCGGCTATGGCCGCTTGGCTCCTGTCATACAACGGCCTGTTGTTCCTCGGATTCCGTCGTGGCATCGAATAGCGGACGTTCCGCAGCCTGTTGTTCGGCCGTTGTCGTCGACGTGGCCGACGCCGACGTCGCGCCGCCTCCATTGTTTGTACTCTCGCGTCTCGTTTTACTCGAGCCCGAAAAACACAGGCAAACCGATTGATTACGATTCCTTTTCAAGGTCGGCTTGTTCTCGCGAACCTGCTCGGCCAGACACTTTTGATAATAATCGTAGTCCTTCAGATACCTGTTGAAAAAGAGAAAGAAAAAGAGAGAGAGAGAGAGAGAGTGTCGAATGGTTGTGCGTTCGAACGTATATAATTTAAGATTCAATGTAACTAACAACAATGATAATGACAATCATCGTAAACGTACCACACTGGCGGCCATCTATGTTCGTTCAAATACTCTTGATTTTCTGGATGAAGTAGGCGCACGCTACGTGGTGACATCTTACAAAGTTTATTATAATTCACGCACAGGTGATTCATACACCAATCCGCCAACTGATCCGCGTTGTGTAACTACGATCGAGAAGAAAACCAAAAAGAAAAAAAAAAAAAACGAACGAAAAAAAATATATTATCTCTTCTATACACGTATATTATATAAAGAAAAAAAAGAAAAAAAAAAAAAATACAGCTCGTCCGATTTAATTTACCGACCTTGCATGGTTCCAATAGTCTCAAACAATTTTCAACGGCCTCGTTACCTTCGTTCTGCGACAACCTTTTAAGATCCTCGATCACCCTGCTCTCAACCAAATTGACCAATCTTGGCAAACACAATCTATTCGCCAATTCCAAAAGATTCAAACATCTAGCCGAGGATATCGCTGGCACTTCGTCCGTGTACAAGTAACAAAGTAACTTATGAAACGTGTACTCTCTGACTCCGGGGAATACTATCTGTTGGGATCGAAACGAGTTTCGTGTTATTTCGAAGAGAAAAAAGAAAAAAATAAGCAAAGAAAAAGAAAGAAAATTTAATTTTTATTTCATCAATGACGGATCGACGGAAACGAAACGAAAAAAAAAAAGAAACTTACGATTTTGGCGCTGCTCTCGCGAAAATCACCGGAGAACATTGCTTTCATTACGTCACAACGAGCAGTTAGGACAGCACGATGAGCTGGCATGCTACCGTCGTCCAATTCAAATACAACGTCGGCGAATAATCCTATAATAAAAAAAAAAAAAAAAAAAAAAAA
>OU427001.1:8398264-8413264 GCA_911387935.1 Dolichovespula saxonica
CATTGCTGCATAGCCTGGGGCGTGATTAGCTTCGATAGGGTCACCACTGTAGTAGGTTGTTGCACTCCGTTTGAATTTTCGCTCTGTACAATGTTTAACCAAAAAAAAAAAAATATATAGAAAGAGTTTTTTTTATATATATATTAATAATAATAATAACAACAATATACGTATACGTTCGAGTTCGAGATTTGCGGATTAGTTTCGTATAGGGGAAAAAAAAAAAAAAAAAAGAAAAATAGATTTACCATGCAAACGCGTATATTTTGAAATGCAGGATGATTCAATTCCCTCGTAGCGCCATTGACTTTCCTTTGACTATCCATCGTTGGCAAAACTTGGAAGCTCGATCTTCTTTTCAATTGTTCCCATACCCTGAAATAGATGTAAATAGATGTAAATAGATGTAAATAGATGTATATGCATATATATATTTTTTTTCTATGTTTTTTTCGTTCCGTTATATCTCATTTTATTGGCAACGTCATCATTTAAATCATGTCTCTAATAACATATATATATATATATATATATATATATATATATATATATATATGTATATATATAAAGAATAATATAATAAGAGAATACGAGAGTATGCGCGTGTGTTGTTGATGGATTTTAAAGATTAAACTCACTTTGAGGGTTTGCTTTGATCAATGCGAATCAGGCATTCGGTATCGTCGTTAAAATCGCCTACTGTGGCCTCGCCAAAAGTGCTTACCTATTTTTTTTTTTTTTTTGAAAGACAATAAAAGAAAATGTACAATTTTTCCTCCGTTTCTTTTCTTTTTTTTTTTTTTTTTTCTTCAAATTCGTGATACGACCAACGTAAAAAAAAAAAAATAAAATAAAATAAAACAATGTATCGGGTCGTCCGGAAAATTCGTGGCGATTTCGAAACGCAAAAGATTTTAATTTCAATATACGTTCATTTAAATTGTTATTATTATTATTATTATTATTATTATTATTATTATTATTATTATTAAAGTATTATCGGCACGAATTTTATTCGGACGATCTAATATTTGAGTGATTTGTTTGTTTTTTTTTTTTGTTGTCGTTGTTCTCTCTCTCTCTCTCTCTCTCACCATGCTAGACTCGCTCGAACTTCTCGGTGTATGTTCATGGGCGAGTTCCGTCGAGAATAGTCGATGGAATGCAGGCGATGCTGCTGCTAATAAACAACGATGAGCCGGGAAGGTGCAATTGCCCGCTATTAGTGTTACATCGGTGTGAACTGGCCTCGTCCATAATGTTTTCATATTTTCCTCGTATGTACTCGCCGTTAGATAAACCTCAGGCGGTACTGGCTTCGGTGGACAAAATGGTGCCTGTCATCGATTTTTAAATATTATTATTAACAATAATTAATCAATTGACAAGCTTTATATATTTTACTTTTCCGTTAGCCGTTCGTTACGTACCATTGATATAAATATCATTATTTACGAACATATTGGATCGATATGATGTAATATTACCTGAAGCAACGGCCTTTGTACCCTCTTCAAATTCGTCATCCAAAAGCGCTGTTGTCTTCTTGCAATTAGGGCTGCCCGTATCGAGTTCTCGAATACCTCGTTTACCCCATAATAAGTGAAGACACTCGTTTCATAGTAACACACGCCCAACTCTCGTGCCACCGCTCTAGCCTGATCTGGCATTACCAAATCACTTTTTCTCGTAGCCCTAGAAATTATTAAAAAAAAAAAAAAAAAAAAGAGAAATCAAAAAAATAATTTCTCTCTCTCTCTCTCTCTCTCTCTCTCTCTCTCTCTTTGTCTTTGTCTCTGTCTCTTTCTCTGTCCATTTATTTATCATATTATTTTTACAAAGTTCATCATCGCGAGAGGTTGGATCGCTAAAAGTCATGGTGAACTTTGTACAATGACGTCTCCAGGGAATTGTTTACGTCGACGTATAACGAAAAAGGCAAGTAGGTGGGGAAGGTTTCGATATTAATTTAGTCTCGAACTCGCGTTCGATTTATCCTACATCGATGTGGAAGCTTCTCCTACTCTTCGACGTAATTGGTCCGAAGAGGAAAGTGATAGAGAAACGAAGAGACGACTGACTACCTCGGTGGAATCAATACTTCGACATACTTTGCTACTAAAGTTCCTAGTATATACATATATATATATATACGTATGTATTCGAAGTAACGTCAAATATAGTCTAGGTATACGTATATACATCCATATATATATATATATATATATATATATATATATATATATATATATTTGAATGACTTTTATTCGACGATTTTGTAAATCATTTTTACCTCGCGCTCCATTGAATCATTCTGTTTTTTTTTTATTTATTTATTTATTTTTTATTTTAACTTCCCATGAGAGAGAGAGAGAGAGAAAGAGAAAGAGACTCCTCAGATAACTTCGTTCGATAATACTAATGGAAATCGTATAACGGATAAGATACAAATGTCATATTCGATAATCGAACGAAACAAAAAAGCATTTCCAATTAAAATAACTTACCTTACGAAAGGACTACGATCTCGGAAGTAACTCAGATAGGTCTCATCTCGATACATGTATCGTAAGTCGTTTTTGCAACCGACCAATAGGACCGGCGTTTGGGGACAAAAACGACGTATCTCCGGATACCACATTGCCTTGCAGTTCCGCAATGAAACCGGATTTGTTATGGAGAAACATAACAGAACTACGTCCGATCTGCGAATAAATAAATAAATAAATAAATAAATATATATATATATATTGCGTTAATTAATGATCGATAATAATTAAATTGCGTTAATTAAAAATCGATGCATTTTATTCAGCACGTTCGCTGGTCGAATCGATCGAAAAAAAAAAAAAGAAAATAAAATTCAAAAAGCGCGGAGTCGATCGATTTGAGCTTGCGAATTTATCGTTTCTAGATCGATGACATTTTTTTTTTTTTTTATGTATAAATAAATAAATCGTAATTTTTAAATTTATTAAAATAAATTTTTTATGTATAAAAAAAAATATATATATACCGTAATTACTGTAGGCTGTATATTTAACGTCGGACGTATATTTTTTATTATAACGTTTCGTTGCAAATGGCAAAGCATTAATTTTCGATTGAAAAGAAAAAAGAAAAAATGTTTATCGACATCAGAATACAGTCGACGTAAACGTTCGAATGTTACATTCGATTGGTCGATTACCTTCGTGTTCCGTTGAAAATATTTTATTTTAATATTATTTATTTATTTATTTATTTTTTTTTTTTGTTTTTTTCAAAACACTGACCTGCCGTAGGCAAATCGACGATCCTTCTCGTGATCCCCAAACGTATCCCAAAGACGTAAAGATACGTTAACGTTGTCCACGACTTCCCACGATCGTTCTAATACCTATGTAAACGTGTCAAATATATATATATTTAAATATAAAAAATACGTATACATACATATAAAAAGTAATAAATTAAAAATAAGTGACTTATTTAAACGAAAACGAAAACGAAAACAAGCAAGCAAGCAAAGAAAAGAAAAACGAAACAAAATAAAAATAATTAAAAAAAAAAAAAATAATAGGAAACTTCGGCGTTCTTTTCTGAAATTTTTTTTTCCCCCAAGGAAAATAGAGTGAGAGAGAGAAAAAAAAGATAATAAAAATAAAAAAGAAAAAGAGAAAGGAAAGAACGAAAGTAAGACACTTACGTCCTTATATATTCTATACTGATCGATAGCCCAGACCGTGGGTACGTGGGTGGTTAACAATTGGGATAGGGATACGTGTTTGTTGCATGCTCTTGCACATATCAATCTGGTCTTTCCAACTGCAGTGTCACCCACGACCACGCACTTGACCAGTTCCTGGTGCGGCTGCTCATTGTCCATCACCGACGGCGATCTCCGTTTTTCATCCAATATAATTTTTCACGTGCCAGATCGCCGAAATACGACGGTTCTAATATTAAATTGGCCGTCGGTGTCACCGGCCCTGCTGCTGCTGCTGCTGCTGCTTCCTCTTCCTCTTCTTTCTCTTCTTTTTCTTCTTCTTCTTTCTTTGTGGTCGACCAAAAATACGAACAACACCGCATTCGATTTTCGACCAACCGTCGAATCCAAAAACTTCTTACCTCCTCCCGCTTTACGATTGATTCTGAGAAGAAATTATATAATCAAATCGAAAAAATAAAAAAAAAAAGAATCGAAAAAAAGAAATATAAAGTTACTTTTTTTTATTTTTATTATTATTATATTTTTTTCTTTTTTTTTTTTTTTTAAAAAGAATCGAAAAAAAGAAATAAAGTTACTTTTTTTTTATTTTTATTATTGTTATATATATATTTTTTTTTTTTTATTCTAATCGTTACCCGAACGTGGATTTTAAGACAAATCGAGACAACACTTGGATCGATGAATCATATTAATATCGTAACGTTTTATTTGAGCGTTATTAATTGGAGTGATAAAATTTTCGAGCTATTTATTTCTCTCTCTCTCTCTCTCTCTCTCTATTCTTTTTATTATTATTATTATTAATATTAATATTTGTTATGTCGTGAAAAAAAAAAATTATATTCCTCGTGAATATGATACATTAAATATTCGGATAAATATTCGAATGTCGTGTAACCTGTTTGCTTCGAATAAAACGCGATCGAGATAGGTCGGTGGTAGTTTTATTTCTTTTTTTTTTTTTTTTTTTTTTTTGTAATTAGAATAATCAATTCTAATGCATCGCATATCAGAATTACGTCAATAACATTGTATCTATTACTCACTGTGATTGTTATATTAATAATTAAATACTTCAATTGAAAATATCTACGTACAAATATATGTATGTAATATTAAATTTCGATCGGAGATTTAGACGATAAAAAAAAAAAAAAAGAAATAAAATTCATGATCAATGATAACCGGCAAAATTCGATTCTCGTGCACGTGGGTAGAGAGAAATACGTTAAGATTCGTCAACCTGGGGAGCATCAGATGTTGTATATACACGAATACGTACAATACATACGTACGTACGTACTTTATTTTAGTTACGATTGAACGATTACGGTTAATACTTGGGTAGTCTCGCGCATGCAAACTCGGTATGCCTATTGATTTCGTCTCTCTACTTTACCACCCACCACCCACTACCCACCACCTCCAACCCCCAACCCCCAACCACCTCTCGGTGTGTGTATGTCTCTCGGTTTTCTTTATATTTAGAATCGAACCCTTTCGCGACTTAAGTCACCTTAACCCTGAAAGACACTACTCGCTTCTGGTGCATGGCCTATTGGATTTTTTTTTTTTTTTTTTTTTTTATTTATTATTCTTCGTCTTCGTCTTATTTTCATACGTGTGTAATAATACTGTTTACCAAAAAAAGAAAAAAAAATCAGAAGCAATTACCGTACGTGGAAATCTAATCCAAACTTCATCTGTATTTTTTTCTCTCTATTTTATTCTTAATTTTTAATTTTTAATTTTTTTTTTTTTTACGATTCGTAAAATTAATTCTCCCATCGAGAAATAATTAAGCAAGAATTGTATCGATTTAAAAACATTGATTGAGCCTATGGATGTCGGGTATGTATCGGATTAATTAATACGGATACGTTCGTGTTTTAGATCAAAATTATCATCCGTCCAATCACAACTCTACATATCCGTAGAATATTGTAATCGAAAAATCGATAAAACTTTATGGTATCGCGTATTCGGTAAAATAATTATCAAATGTCGAACGATCGAACGATACGAATCTAATCTCGAGTGTATAGAATTTTATGATCGAGAAATGATCGATATTCGATTCTATTCGATTATTATAACGGTATATTATGCTGATAAAACTGTCGTAATCGATGGTACGATCTAACGTATAGAATTTTATGATTACGATCGTAAGGATGAACGATATTGAAATTTTTTCATTTTCTTTTTTTTTATTTTTTATTTCATTCGTAGCAAGCACCATAATAATACGTGACACTGATTTTCTGAAATTTCGTTTGTAAAAAAAAAAAAAAAATTGGAGATAATTACAAAACACCGAAGGACGTTGTTGGAGAGAAAAATCTGATTAGAAGAAAGGTGTAGAATTTTATAAGGTATAAACACCACATTATGACTGACCCTCGTTTGATATTCTTTTTTTATTTCATTTTATTTTTTTTTATATTTTTGATCGACGGACAGATCTCGTGCACTTATCACGTAATCTCATTCTATGATCACCGTGAATATCAAACTAATATTATCAACGAAACTTTCTCGTGAATCCAGGCCGAGGGCAAAGTGGAAAGAAAAAGAAAAAAAAAAAAAGAAATAAAAGAAGAAAAAATACGAAGAAAGGAAAGAGGGAAAATAAGAACGGATTCGCGTGTTTCAATATTCGCGTATTAGAAATGTGTATTCGTGACATTAAAACGTGTCATTTAAAATATAATACATATATATATTTCGTTTTTATTTAAATACATATAAGCGGATAGGATAGGTAAATGGTAGATACACAAAAATAGACTTTTCACGTTGAACGAGACTCGTCGAATAGTTTTTTTTTTTTTTTTTTTTCCCCATTGATAGACAAGTAATCTCAACAGTCAATGTGTTCAGGTGACGAGAGTCGATACATAGATAAATAAAAATAAAAAACAAAATATAAATATATACAATATTCATACATATATGCATAATATCGTCAGATGGTTACGATGGAAAAATCGAATGTTAGGTTCGCTCGATAGTCCTCGTTTCACGTGCGGAAGGTGTTTTTAACAAGGACACTCGTATATAAATTCTAAAGGTTTACGTAAAATCGATCGGTATAAAATTTCGTTGTTTCCAAAAAAAAAAGAAAAATAAATAAAAAGAAAACGAAACGAGATTACGACGAGACAAACATTCCAATGTCAATTCTCATGATCGATTATTAAGAAAAGGGAAGAAGAAAAAGAAAGAGTAGAAAGTATAGAGCCTATAGTTAAGCGATAATGTATGTACATACGTATTTATGTATGTATGTATGTGTGTACTATAAGTAGTTATGCTATAACACTGCAACGCGATTTAGTCAAACGTTTGATTTTTTTTTTTTTTTTCCCCTATACAGGAGTCGGATCAATGGCTAACTCGAAAGACAAAAAAAGAAAATGAATTATATGTTGTCGTATACAGTGTGTACACATACATATTTATGTAGATAAGTAAATACTTAAGTACGTGTACCGCGTATACGTATATATGTGTGTGTGTATATATATATATATGTGTGTATATATGAGTGTCGAACGTAGTCGTCGTCGTCGTTGTGAGAGATAATTAGCGAGCGAGTGGCCTACATTTCCTAATTAAATCTTTCGTTTTAGCCTTACGTTATAATTGAATCCTGAATTCGTTTCATTCCGCGTAAACCCGTCCTCTCTCAATTTCAAGTGTCAAAGGAACGAAATTATAATTTATTATGCTCTTCGAACGATATCGGCCCACTAAGGTTAATGCATCTCTCTCTCTTTATCTCTTTCTATCCGATTAAAAAAAAAAAAAAAAAAACGGATAAAAGTCATTTTATCGAATCGTTCTATGGAAGAAGAAGAAAAAGAGAACGAAGATAGAAAAGCGACGAATTTGCAGGTATTTCGAAAGGTTTGTTGGACGATGGGTAACGTCAAAAAGCCCGTGCCATCCGAGTTTATCAAGCAACCCCCTTCTACCCCTCTGTCCCCTCCCCACCTACTCCTCTTCCTCCCCCCGGTCTCCCCGTATATCGATTATCCAGCCACCAGGCCAGGAGATTACGTGGCGGAACTGCGTTTTTCGTCGTCGTCGTCGTCGTCGTCGTTGTCGGTCGAGTTGTTGTCTTTTACATTGCGGAAACTTCGCTACGTAATCGAAAACGCGCGCGAGATGTAACGCGGACGCGTTTATATACATACATACATACATACATACATATATATACATATATATATATATATATATATATATATATATATATACTACACTGTCACACGTGTGTTTTCGTTTATTCCAAATAGAACAAACCCTCTACTATTTCTACGATTGCTATTAGCACCGTTATTGTCACTACTATATCACTACTATCGCTATCGTCGTCGTTACTATTACTATTACTACCACCGTATATATATATATATATATATATATATATATATATATATATGTAGTAGTAATAGTATACATATATATATATATATATATATATATATATATATATGTAGTAGTAATAGTATACATATATATATATATATATATATATATATATATATATATATATATATATTACTACTACACTGTCACACGTGTGTTTACTATTACTATTACTACCACCATATATATATATATATATATATATATATATATATATATATATATATATATATTACTACTACACTGTCACACGTGTGTTTACTATTACTACCACCATATATATATATATATATATATATATATATGTATACTACTACACTGTCACACGTGTGTTTTCGTCTATTACAAATAGAATAAACCCTTTACTACCCTCTACTATTCCTACGATCGTAATTAGCACCGTAACACTATCACTATAATATCACTATCATATCACTATCGTCGTCGTTACCTATTACTACCACTATAGTACGTTCTATCGTACGTTCTAACCATCACTAACATTATTACTAACGCTATCGTTGTTACTATTACTACCATTAGAGTATGGCTACCGTACGCTCTACGCTATTCGCAACCAATCATTCTCATCCTACTACGATAATATGTACCTCTCCGACGAACGAACGCCTGCTGGTACGCCGCTCTTTCGTTCTTACCTCTTCCGTATATATATATATATATATATATATATATATATATATATATATATATATATATATATATATATATATATATATATATATATATATATACGACCTACTTTCTACGCACACATTCTCACACAATTTCCGTACACGTACACGCACATGAGCGCGCGCTCAGAAACAAGTCGAATCCTTTCGACGTTAGTTTTATGTTCATGAATTTGGAAAAACGATGGAGGAGAGAAAAAATAAATAAATAAATATATATATATATATATATATATATATATATATAAACAAATAAACGGACGATTTTATTTTATTTTATTTTTCTCTCTTTTTTTTTTTCGTTACCCAATACCGTGTCTACCCTTATCATCCTCCCACTCACCCTCGTATCCTGTTGGTAATGAACGTACCCCTACTTTGGGGTAGGAATACTTATCCGAGAGACGTTAGTTTTCGTTTTTTTTTTCTTTTTTTTTTCTTCTTCTACTTTATTCCTCTAATTCCTACGTCGTAATTATCGATCGAGGAAGAAATTAAAGTTTTTCTCGTCGATGCGACAGAGAGAGAGGGGAGGAGTTGGAGGGGGTTGGTGGTTGGAGGGGGTTGGGGGTGGTGGTCGGCGAGTAAACACAGAGAAGCACAGCGTTCGCTTTGCGGAAGGGGAAGAACGCACGCATGAACGAATTGTCCCAACGCGTTTCTCGCGAATCCAATGGCCCAAATATGGCCAGAACACGACGTGCCTGGCAATCGTGTTGTTCTACGTCATCGTAAACAGAAGTGCAACGAGAATTGTGACCGGAATACGATTGAACGAAGAGAGAGAGAGGGGGGTTCATGTCGAAAAGTCACGAAGTCTCGCTTTTCGCACTTTCGTCCGGTCAAATTTTAAATAAAATTCGTTTAACGTCTAACCGAGGGAAATTTCTCTTCGAATTCAATTATTATTATAATATTTCGTTATCAAATTCGTTGTATGGGCTATCGATGATGAAACGGACATTGTTATATAAATGTCTATACGTTAAAAATATGATATATATATATTGTTTTTTTAATAAATGTGTGCGTATAATTTTTTAATTTTAATTTGAGTATTTGTACAGAAAAAAAAAGAGAAAAAAAAAAACAGGGATCGTAGTATTGTAACTAACTATTCCCTGTTCACGATCGACGAATGATCGATGTTACACACACGTGAATCTATCGAAAAGGGATTGGAAATTAAATCAAACTCGCTTGATAATATTATACCGTATTTTATTCAGAAAAAGAGAGAGAGAGAGAGAGTATACGGGGTACGGAATTATCAAAATTGATTTGAGAAAGATGAAAACGAACTGATATGATTTCTCTAACGTTTAGGATAACTTTTGCTTTCGAAAAGGGATGATATAAATTTTTCTTGGGAAGGGATGGTAGATAAGAGGGAAGAGAAAAGAAAATATGAAGAGAGAAAGGATATAATTCCAAAAGGGTTGAAATAGAAAGAGAGAGAGAGAGAGAGAGAGATAGAGTGAAAGAGAAAGAGAAAGAGAGAAAACATGGACGCTTGACTGGCGCATTGCAGAAAGCGGGTCTCGTGCAGAGGTCAGCGAGAAGAGTAGGTAAAAGGTGGAGTAAAATGAAAAAAGAAAAAGAATAATAAAGAAGGAAAAGAAAATCAAATAAGACGTGAATTTCTCTCTCTCTCTCTTTGTCTCTCTCACTTTTCTCTCTGATCTTTTTCACGTCCTCTCTCTCTCTCTCTCTCTCTCTCTCTCTATATATATATATATATATATATATATATATATATATATATATATATATATTAAAATATTAATATAATTAGAAATATAATTAAAAATACAAATATAATTGCTAGATTTTGTCGATAGATTTTTATTTATAATATATATATATATATATATATTAAATTTATAATATATATATATATATATTAAATTTATAATATATATATATATAATTTAATTTGGGAAATAAAAATCCATTATTTTTTCGTTCACGTTCCCGTAAAGTTAATGGATTTCTTTTTCTCCTCTCCTCCCTCCCCTCACCCTAATAATGTATCGTTCGCTTGGACACCGAAATTAATTTTGAATTTTCGCGCCGAAGGACGATTCAAAAATTAATATCGCGAACGGAGGAGGGGGCTCGTGGAGCGTGGAGTGGTCGGAAAAGGGTCCCCAGAGGTCAACGAGCCTAATCGTGGGCCAGCAGCAGATTAATTAAGTAAACGTTCTTCCCTTTTTATCGTCCGACCTCTTTCGTGCCCCGTTAATAGCCCGTAATCGTCGTCGTCGCATTTGATCGGCGCTGATGCACGAGAGGGGAGAGGATTGAGAGGAGGAGGAGGAGGAGGAGAAAGAGGAGGAGGAGGAGTGCACGTTAGCCATCAACGGACGTTTTTAAACGTCGTTTACGATTAACCGCAAACGGTAGAAACGCCATTATCGAAACATTATCGACTCCATCTAAACTCTCTCGTCTATTTCCATCTCTAATGTTCTTATTATCTATCCCTCCCTCCCTCCCTCCTTCCCTCCCTCCATCCCCTCCCTATTTCCTTCTCTCTATCGCGCATGCATCGCTTTACCATCGGCTTAAATGTATTTATGCATTTATTTATTTATTTATTTATTTATTTACTTATGTATATATGTATGTATCTATCTATGTATATCCTTAGAACGTGATCGATCGTTTATCTTCTTTGTAAAACACGTATTTCTCTGTCTCACCCTCTTTCACGTTCTCTCTCTATCTATCTATCTCTCTCTATCTCTCTCTCTCTCTCTCTCTGGGATATTCATTTAAGATATTCATTCAGAGATATTACATTTATGAGAAATTGAACGAGAGAAAAGGGATTGGTCGATGGTATTACATATACGTACGTACTTATTTACGTTACATATTGTATATCTATATCTATATATACATATATACACACACACACACATATATATATATATACATACATACATAGATGGATACTTAAGTTTTTTAATGTTAAGAATTCAATGAAGCTTGACGTCACGATTTTTGATCTTCAGAATGCACTTCCTAGTGTTCACATACATACATACATACATACATATGTATATATACGTATATATACTTGATAGAAAGAGAGAGAGAGAGAGAGAGAGAGAGAGAGAGAAAGAGAGAGAGTGAGCTACAGCGATGCCACGTGACGTTTCAATTGCTACTCGTCCGATCCGTCGACGACGACGACGACGACGAGGAAGACGACGACGAGAGTCCATGTCGTTAAAAGGATCGATCGAGGCGATGATGATGCGGCAACAATCGAGCCGCTCGAACTTTCCGAGCTTAGAATCGTTCGAGATAAAGACTATACCGTCTCTCTCTCACTCTCTCTCATTATTTTATCATTCGATCCGTGCGTTTATTTCGTTCTAAGGATACTCCAAAGACTATATAATATATATATATATATATATATATATATATATATATATATATTTATATATTTATATATTTATATATTTATATATTTATATATTTACGTTCATATATTTATCTTACTTTCTTACGATCTCACGGAGAAGAGAGAGAGAGAGAGAGAGAGAAAGGCTTAGGAAGAGTTTTAATCAGAATTATTATTTCCTGTTTATTTATTTATTTAGAGAGAGAGAGAGAGAGAAAGAAAAATAATTAATAGAAAGTGGTACATGGTACAGCTTATTCGAGGTTCGGTGCTGCATTGAAACCAGGGACGCTCTTATTCGTCGTGAGCTCTCTTATGTAAGCTAAAAGAGCCTGAGAGAAACAGACAGACAGACGGACAGACAGAAAGAGAGAGAGAGAGAGAGAGAGAGAGAGAGAGAGAGAGAGAGAGAGAGAGAGAGAGAGAGAGAGAGAGAGAGAGAGAAGGGAAGAAGATATGAGGGATACTAAAAGACGGATGCGAATGAATAAGAAAAAAGTAAGTAAATAAGTAAGTAGGAAAAGAAGATCGCAGCATTCGGAAAAAAAAAAGAGATCGTTTGTGATGATTCTCGTGGGTTCGACATTCGATGTAATTAAAAGTTATTTCGATGACGATAAAAACAAAAAAAAAAGAAAAGAGAAGAGAAAGAAAGGCGAGAGAAAAAAAAATTAAATATACGGAACGCGAGTGTCGTTTTTTTTCAAGCTTAAATTGAGATGTTATCGCAGAGATTTGTTCGGAACGCACGAAATGTTTAAACCATTGCGAATCGTTGTTTACGACTGCATTGATTGTAAATTTTATCAAAGATAAATAGAAAGAGAAAGAGAGAAAGAGAGAAAGAGAGAAAGAGAGAGAGAAAGAAAGATATATACGAAGTTAAAGCTAACAACGTCGTCGTATCCACTACGTGACCTGGTACACTCTGTTACCACACGCGCGTATTTAACTTCAATTCTTTTCTATGTTGTACACACATACGTACGTACGTCGTACACACACACACACACATACACACACGTTCAACATCATTTAATGTTGTGTCACGCGGGTTGCAATGTACCGTTGATGCACAAAACGTTTCGCTCGTGCACGTGCTCTCTATCTTTCTCTCTTTCTTTCACACTTGCACTCACCCACTCGCTCAATCGTTCACTCTTTATGAATTAATTTAAAAGAACGGGAAAAAAAATTGTTTCGAATTTTCTAATTCTCAACGATTCTTTCACATCTCTCTCTCTCTCTCTCTCTCTCTCTCTCTCTCTCTCTCTCTATGTATGTATATATATATATATATATATATATCCTTCATTTACGTTCACCCACTCGCTCATTCGTTCACTCATTATGAATTAATCTAAAGGAAAGAAGAAAAAAAAATGTTTTTAATTTTCTAATCATTGATATTATTACTCTTTCTTTCTCTCTCTCTCTTTCACACACATACAAACACAAACACACATTCTTTCAAGTTCGTTCGTTCTTTCGATACACCCTAAGTACATAATATAACGCATAAAATTGGATGATGTCTCGACGGACGTACTTACATATAAGTAAATGGGGGAGGAAAGGAGTGGAGAGGAGAGGAGAGAGGAGAGGAGAGGAGGGACACGGGGAGGTTAACGACGAAGGGAGAAGGAAAGCTAATCGACGAAGATCGGAGGAGTCTCGTCGGAGTGTGTGTTTGTGTGTGTGTGTGTGTGTGTGTGTGTGTGTGTGTCTCTCGGGTCGACGTTCGTCCGTTCGACCTCGAAACGAAATACGTTCGTAGGTTCGTTCATTCGTTCATTCTTTCATTCGTCCTACCCTAATCTCTCTAAAAAAAAAAAAATAAAACAAAAAAAATTATCCTATCACGATTTTTACCACTTTCAAATTTCTTTTTTTTTAATTCTTTTTTCCTTCGAATCTTTTTCATCCACCATCGTTCCTCACCCTCCGCCAATCCCCAACCCCCTCGTCTCCTCTCGTGTCTTTAATTTTATATATATATATATATATGTTAAATTAAAAATTAAAAAATAATAAAAAACGTGAGATTTAGTGTTTCGATTGGAAGATAAACGTCTCGTTCTAAGAAGAAGTTCAACTTGCTCGCGTGCTCGTATCGTATTATCAATCAATCTCTTTTAATGCGCCACTTGCCCTGTCGCGAGACCTTTCTTTCATTCTTTCTTTCTTACTTTCTTACTTTCTTACTTTCTTACTTTCTTACTTATTTCTCTTTATCTCCTTTTCTTTTCTTCTCTTCTCTTTCTTTTTAATCCCGCACTTTTACCCCTTAATTTTCGATCAAACCCCCGGGTATTTATATGAGGGTACTCGAGAAGGTGAGTTCGAAAAGTGCCATTTGAAATCGTTAAGAGAAATTATTTTTATAATTGAGAAATATTGTATCGATCGATACATCGCGAACGTCATTGCGATCGATTCGTAACATTGCGAGTTTTTGCGAAATATTAGACTAATGTAATAAAAACGATGTATGTAACGCATACACGTACGTACCTATGTACGTATATATATGTACGTATGTATGCATTTACGTATGCACGTATGGACGTATATGTCTCGTTAAAAATTCAAACGATCATGCCCGATGAAAGCTCATTCACTAAATGCTTGCTTACCCGTTCTCGATGAAAGATTTCCTCGGTTGATATAAACTTCAAACTTGATCTCTCCAATGTTCTTTTCCTTCTTCTTATCTCGCGGAGAGTGTGAGGAAGAGA
>OU427001.1:8418264-8460764 GCA_911387935.1 Dolichovespula saxonica
GAGTACACAGGAGACGACAAGTTATTTACAAAATAAACGAATTTTAGCGTAGATAAGACGAAGACGATGAAAGAGAAAGAGAGAGAGAGAGAGAAAGATAATATAAAGATTGAACTCTTGTTATTGTCATCAGTCTTCGTCGTGACTCTCAACGGTTACCATCGTTCTGTATTACCAGCTAACGTTGTTTTAAAACAATTATAAAATTGTAACGATACATACATACATACATACATACATACATACATACATACATACATACATACATACATACATACATACATACATACATACACACCATACATATATACATATATATATATATATATATATATACACACGAGTAGAGAATTTTTATACTGTACTATAGAACGATGTCGGCCATCATTAGGTTATTAAGTTAGTTAAGAGAGGACAAAAGATGTGTTCGCTGGACAGTCGTAAACGTCGTCGTCACACAATTCATAAACGCAAAGCTCAACAATTTTGGTATTATCGTTGTTTAACCGGTCATAAAAATAAATTATTATGTACATATACGTATAAGTGTATACGCATATACATACATACATACATACGTACGTACATTGTGTGTGTGTGTGTGTGTATCCATAGATAAAGAAACGAGAGTATCAATGTCGTCGTTTAATCCTTTCCTTCGTTTTGTTACTTATTTTTTTTTCTTTTTTTTTTTTTAATTACTTTTTCGTTTATCGTCCGCCTAAGAAATCTCGTTCGAACGAATTAATTTACGTTTATACATTTCGCAGAGATAATTTAATCACCGTTAGTTTAAAAAAAAAAGAAGAAAAGAAAGAAGAAGAAGAAGAAGAAACGAAAAAGAAGAGGAACAAAGATACGCGAAATCGTTCGATTAATTTCTCGTCGTCGATTATTAGCGAATCCTTTCGAGGATAAAAGTAAGGGCAGGGACGAGGGGCGTAAACAAAAAATCGATAAAGATTGGAAAACGTAAGGGAG
This sequence comes from Dolichovespula saxonica, assembly GCA_911387935.1. Classification (NCBI taxonomy): domain Eukaryota; kingdom Metazoa; phylum Arthropoda; class Insecta; order Hymenoptera; family Vespidae; genus Dolichovespula; species Dolichovespula saxonica. The sequence continues at coordinate 8,419,246 of OU427001.1, forward strand.
GTTTTTCGTTGATTTATGTCAGTTTTTATATCCGTCGTTCAAGAAATCGATTCGTACGACATATAAAGACCTAAAACCAAGACGACCATCGATTATCGAAGTTTCAAATTCGATGAATGAAATATCCCTTTTATACCGCTCTACACCCTCCTACCTTCCCTCCACCCCCTTTCTACCGGTAACTTGAATGAAGACGAAATCTGTGAATATGTTGGGGGTGGTGGTGTAGCGGGTTCTCTGGTTTTCTTTTTTTTTTTTTTCTTTTTTTTTTTTAACTCGGGAGTAACGTATCGGTGGCGCTATCTTCGGGACGAACCCGGTATAACGTTAGAAGACGCGATAAAAAGAGAGATCGATAAAAGGGTCGTAATCGTAAAACTGATCTCGATTATCTCGAACGAGGAACAAATTCAGAGCGGGATAAAAAATTAACGAACGGAAATAATATTTTTTGTCGTTAAGTTGATCGAATCGATTCGATCGAATGAATATTTTTCTTCGGAAATGATCTTGGGAATGATTGGAAACAATTTTGTTTTTTTTTTTTTTTTTTTTATAGATTTTATATCAGTATATATAGGGTTTACATAATATTCGTATATAAATACCGAGATCACGGTTGAATATATCTATACTCTTGTAATTTACAATAACGCTGATATTGTTGTTTTGCATGCGCACGAGCATACACACAGACATACAGCCACGCACACACACACACACACACATATATACACACACATATTCGTGCACATATATATATATATATTATTATTATAATTATTATTATTATTATTATTATGTTTTATTGTCATGGATATCTTCTCGTTAATATCGTTGAATATTTCAATCGATATTTAGTTTCCTGAAAGAACCTTGAACCCCATCGAGCTCCATGAAAAGACCGGAAGGTTTCGTTCCTGGCAAACGTAAGCTCTCGTTCGTACGACTCAGTTTCTCCTCCTTCAAGTACCAATCCCTGTTTCTCTCGATTTTCTTCCTCCAGGCATCTGCAATCAATCGGGGGCTAATTCTCGTTTGTACATAACACAAACAAAACACTAATTTACATTCCAACCTCGTCCGCTTACGTTTGAACGTTTGCGTTTACCTTTTGCGCGCTTTTACGTTTACGCTCATTTTATTACTAATTAAAATTGCTAATTCGAAATTCGCGCCAAGTAACACTAGTAATATCAATATAAATATACGTTGGTATATGTATATTGTATCGTCAATAAATCGAAAGGATATATGCAAAAGGAAGGTAATATTAAAAAAAGAAAAAAAAGAAAAAGAAAGGAATGAGAAATAGAAAAAAGAATCAAAAGAAAAAAAAAAAAAGAAAAGAAGGAATAAAAGATAGAACCATTTAGTTCCGCGAAGGTACCAGCTTTGCCTCCCCATTCGTTCGGTAATATTTCCTTATCCATGTACGAATATAATTCTTCTCCTCCTCCCGTGTGTATGCGAAACTATAATTAAAACAAAAAAAAAAAACATTGTTACGTCTTTCGTTTTTTTTTTTTTTTTTTTTTTTTATACGATCGTAACTATTTCGCAATTACAAATTAAAATACAACAATCGAATTATTTTGGATACCGAGGTGGGAAAATTTATATCCGTTTTAAATTCGAATCTCGTAGAATTTGATTTTGTTCATAATAAATCCAACGATTATCAAAATTATGCTATACGAATGTTCAATAATTATCAAATTTAGTTTTCTTTTAAAGAAAAAGTGACGATTTTATTATTACGATGAAAATACTTACGAATCATCGATTATTATTATTATTATTATTATTTTCATTCTTAACAATCAAAAAAAAAAAAAAAAAAAGAAAATTGAAATATTTAAAAATAATAAAAATTCAATTCGTAAGAAAGAGAAAGAGAGAGATAGAGAGTAGATATACCTTGTCCACCAGTTTTTCTTTGAGCAACGGATAAAATAAATTGAGTATATTGCTGATCAAATTTGGTGCGTGTAAAAAGTGAACTCTGTAAAGTCTCATAGGCATACTGTCTTGTATTGCCAACATCGCCCGTCTCACTATAGTTTGCGTTGGACTGCATTTGGCAAGGTGCACCGCGGTAAAACCCTAAAATAAATAATTAATACGTCCTTTCAATATTCCTCGCACGTCCTATATTTCAATGAACATGATGCTCGTACGAAATTAAATTCGATGAAATTTATTCACGAACGAGAAAGTACCATTGGGACGTTTTCTTGCCGTATTTGATCATTTTATTTTTTTTTTTCTTTTTTTTTTTAAATATTTGGTAATACGTTTGGATAAGCGCTTAAAATCTGTTTAGCGATTGGTAAACGCACGCATAAGTGGTTAAACATAATTTTTCTTTATTTAATTTCTTTTTTTTTTTTTTCTTGTCAAGCTTTACAAAGTTTTAGGATCTCAAATAAAGAAAAGAAAAAAAAAAAAAAAGAAAAAAAAAAGAAGTGAAGATTAGTCCAAAGAGTCTCTAAAAATTAATAAACGATTCATGATGTTATCTGGGAACTCTCGTCCCAATATTTAATCAATAAAGATAAGATTTTATTGGTCGATGTGATTTCTTTGATTTTTTTTTGTTTTCTTTTTTTTTTTTCTTTCCTTGTAAAATTCATGTATACGTACCTCGAGATCAATGACCATGATATTAGATAAAGAGGGTTCCTCTATCAGACGAATATCTTGTACCATTAAAATTCTTCTCGATATCGCTTGAACCGAGAATTTATCTATGTCCGTATCGTTCAATCTCAAAATCGTAACTCTGTAACCTTCTCCGGTCAAAGACGGTAATACGAAGTATTGTCTGTCGTAGGAATATGCGAAATTAATACAACGAACGATTAATACACTCGAACGGAATATTTACATCTGTACATTGAAATTAGCTGTTGCATCGTTACGAGTCATCGCGAGTCAATTTTCCCGTAAAGAGAAAAGAGAGAAAAAAAAAAAAAAGAAAAATATATATAAAATTACCTGACGGAGGAGGTGATCTTATCTATCGTTAAAATCGTGACAGCTTGAATGATTATTATAATTGTGCTACGTAGGAACGTTAATTTCGAAAAAACATAATTAATAACGAACGATCACTAATTACGCTTGAATGCGTTTTGTATCTTGAGAATCATTATGGTCATTTATTATCGTTATTATTATTGTTGTTGTCGTTGTTGTTGTTGTCGTTGTCGTATATTCAAAAGGAAAATGAAGGAATGAAATAAGTAAAGACGAATATATTGCTTTCGATAGCTAAGAATACTTACATGGCGTCGCAACAATCTTGAATTTCCTTTGAAAACGGATCGCGCGTGGCAAATAATTCCGGCAGGGCCGTGCGCACGCTGAAGTATCTTTCGAGAATGAGTTTGCAACGTTCGACGCTGTTCTTGCAACCGAATAGAAAATTTTCCAGCCTTTCGTCGTCTGCGAATAAGTCGTCAAAAATCCAAATTAAACGAGGCGACACGATGCGCGTCGTTTTGGAAAAAAAAAAAAAAAAAAGAAGAAACAATAATCTTGTCGCGCGGTATTTATGAATTATTTAACAAAGTCGTTTCGTCGTCTTATGCAGAATACCACGGCGATAATATTATATTTTCTTTTTTGTAATTTTAAAAATGACAAATGTGTGATAAACGATATTTCTTTTTTTTTTGTTTTTTTTTTTTTTTTTTTTTTTTTAATAAATTGGAAACGCGACTCGACGGACTTTCAAAGCCGATGAGAACTGACGTACGATTTTTATGAAAAAAAAAAAAAAAAAAAAAAAAAAAAAAAAAAAAAAAAAAAAAACCGCGGTTATTTTTTTTTTTTTTTTTTTTTTTTTTTTTTTAATTAATCTTGTTTACCCATGTGATTTGGCAAATGCAATTGTTTCGAAAGCCATTCCCGAATAGCTATGATATCTCTCTTCCTCATTTCTGGATCCGGAGGGATTTCCTCGTTGATTCGCCTTTGTTGTTCCACCGTCGGTGGTAATAACGTCATTTTCTGAAACAATGCAAAATTGCGATACGATCGCTTCCGAAGTCGAGAGATGCAAGAAACCTATTAAACGTGTATATACATATATATATCCTCGCGATGACAATAACATGTTCGTTGCAATAAAGAAATAAAAAAAAAAAAAAAAAAAAAAAAATAAGAAAAAAAAGAACGAATAAAAATTAAAAAATAAAGAGAATCTCTAATGTCAAATATTTATCGTCGATATGGTCATTCGCGTATTTACGTGTTACAAGAAAAAGAAAAAAGGAGAAAAGAAAAAAACAAAAAATTACGTGCAAACGCGTTGTTCAAGAATTCACATCGTTCGATCTTTGTACCAGTTTATTCCTTTATGTTTTAATAGTTTTTAGCTTTTCATTTAAAAAAGAAAAAAAAAGAAAGACGTTAGTAATCAACGTCGAAAAAAAAAATAAGTCGACTCAGAGGGACGGAAAGAGTGAAAGAGAGATAAAGAGAGAGAGGAATATTTTTTTCTTTTCTTTCATTTTTTCTTTTTTTTTTTTTTTTTTTACTTTTATGCAAGGTGATTAACGAGAGACTCGTAGATAGTTTGGTTACCTCATATTCGTTTCGTTGCAAAGTATATTTACATAAAATTATCGAACGGCAAAGGTGAAATTATTTATCGTAGACGGCGAGAGAGCTCGTGTTTGAGGAGAAGCGCTGGGAATACGAAAAAAGGAACTAAGGCGTGCCCTGAATTCGATCAATGACGATGGTATTTCGTTTTCATTCTTTTGTATTATTTCGTGAACTTATTCCTTTCTTTTTCTTTTTTTTTTTTTTTTTTTTTTTTTTGTTTGTAGGGCACCTACGAAATTCGAGGATTAAAATTTATAGCAAATAAAAAAAAAAAAAAATTGCTGTACTTCGAGGACCACTTCACTCGTATCGTACATATTATTTACTTTTTTATTTTCGAATTTAATATACGACGATAAATAATAATAAATTTAATTAAGTACGACTCAATGATGGATTAAACTTTCGTTTTTATTTCGGGGAAATTAACGATTAATTTTATTATCGCAGGATCTCGTTTTATAAATATATATATATATATATATATATATATATATGTGTGTGTGTGTTAAAATTAGAAAGAAATTAAATATTATTAAGTTATATCAAATAAGTTATTTTGAAAGATTAGTAATAGAAAATTAGTATAAATTTAATGATTTTATTAGATTTCATTGATCAATTCCATTAATTAGATGAATTTTAATGGAATTGATAGGTTAAATTTAATGATTTTGTAAGGTTTTTTTTATCGATTAATTCCATTAATTAAATGAATTTTAATGGAATTGATAGGTTAAATTTAATGATTCTATTAGGTCTTTTTTTTTTTATCGATTAATTTCATTAATTAATATATATATATATACGTGTATAGAAACTGCGTTGGTTTTTTTTTCTTTCTTTTTTTTTTTCTATACGACAGAAAGCACTTTCCACTTAAGAGAGAAAATAGTATTGGAATAATCGTGACGGTAATACAAAGTACGTGCCAGCTCGAAAAATTCGTCCAACGTTTCGACGGTCGAACTTTCACGTTCGTCTTCGTAACTCTTAATTACATTTACGAAATTATTTTTATCGAACCGACATATTGTTATACGCAGTCAGTTCGTCGAGGATATCAAACGTCCGGAATATGGAACGAAATTTTTTTTTTTTTTAAATAAACAACCATATGGGTAACAACCATAATTATTATATTGTTTCGTTAATTTCGTAAAAAAAAAAAAATTCGTCGTAATATTTAACGAAAGAAAAAATACACACACATATATATAGAAAACGAAACGAAACAAAAGTATCATCGAATTTTCCATGAAATATATCTTTAAGCATATATAGTGAACGAACGATGAAAACTAACGATTTAAACTTTTCAAATGATAGACAAAAATTGATTATTACGTCTATCAAAAAAAAAAAAAAAAAAAAAAAAAAAAAGAGAGAAAGAAATGTTCGTTAAATTAAAAGAAAGAATGGAAAAAGAAGAATTAATACTAAATTGAAGGAAAAAAGGAAAAGAAACGAATAATCAATTTATAATATATTAATGGATATATATATATATATATATATATATATATATATATATATATATATATTGATAAGAGATATGAATGTATATGAAGAATTATTTCGAAGCGTGGCTATTATATAAGATATTATCTTGTATATATACATATATATATATATTTATATATACATATATATATATATTTATATATACATATATATATATATAAAAAAGGAAACGATTACTCACTTGTTATTCTTCTTTATTCCTTTTTCCTCTTTCGATTCTTCGTTATCAACTTGTTTTTCCTTTTTTTTCTTATTTTTTTTTTTTTTTTTTTTTTTTCTATATCAACGACGAGATCGAAACGAGTGAAGCCGAGATTTAATCGGTCTACCTTGTATGTAGTATCAATCAATCGGATGTAGATACTCGAGAGGATATCGACGATACGCGTGGATGAGATAATATGTCTCTCTGTGGAGTAGGAACGTCGCTGTGGTGTGTTTTGTCGTCGTCGACCGTGTGTGTGGTACTCTTACTCGGTTGTTACACCATATGAAACTACTTACAAGAGTTACGTACGTACGTAAGTACGAGAGAGATAGAGAGAAAGATAGAGAGAAGAAACATTTCTATACACTTCGAAGAGGGACACGGTTCCTCTCGTACAAACTTAAAGACCCTCACCCACTCCTTCTCCTCCTTCTCCTCCTCATTTTTCTCCTCCTCCTCTTTTTTTTTCTCCTCTCCACTATCCATGCGAGATATAACAGGTAAGAACGAGACTCGCGTATTTACGAGTACGACATCGGCGCTTATTATACATGGGTGGTCTTTACACCATATACATACATACATACATACATACGTACATACATACATACATACATAAATATATAAATACGTACGAGCATAAATACTTAAGTAGATTCATGTGGTATGTACACGCGTACCTATATAAACAGTCAAACACGTTGTGTACACTCACAAATCCTCGAATACATACATACGTACTTACGTATACACATTCGTACATTCGTACATACATACATACATACATACATTTATATATACGTAAATGTACAATGGAAACGTTATAACGTTGGAAAAAGTATGGCGCGGGCTTGTTATCCGAACGTTTTCACAACGGCATCGTAACACCTTCGATTTCGTGACTGGATTTCCCCAAGCAGATATTTTATTCTTAGCAATAAAACTAATTCTTAACTTGTTCTTGAGAAAGAAAGAGGGAAAACACGTGAAACGAAGAAAGTTAAGAGGACGTACAATGGACATTTTATTCTTAGCAATAAACTTTGTAATCCTTAACTTATTCCAGAGAGAGAGAGAGATAGAGAGAGAGAGAGAGAGAGAGAGAGAGAGAGTAACTTAAATTGAAGAAATTGAAAAAGACGCTCGACGGACGTTCGAAGTTAAAGAGGATTAAGGGAGGGGGGGGGGGGAACGATCTAACGTGTTCTCTCTTTAAACGAGCCTTACCTAAAGTTAATACGTAAATCTTTCTATTGGTATAGAATTCCAAATAGAGATACCATAGGTAATTTTAATTTCTATGGACAACGTGATTAACTAATCGATCACGCGTGGACCCATGGTACGCTGTATACCCTGTATACACCGGTGCCGTACGTACACCATAACCATATACCACCATACACACATTCGTACGAGATTATGTATCGTGATTTATAATTAACGTCTTAAATTGTACGGTAAATTTTTACGTTGTCCATATGTAATCTTTATCCATCGACCATGTATAATCGCAGTTAATTAATTTATACGTTTATTAAAATCGAAATAAGGATACGTATTTACACGTACGTACGTACGTACGTACGTGTGTGTAGTTACATGAATCCTGGTCAAGGGAAACTTCGTTGTATGTATTCGACGACTTGCGAATAAAAAAGGAAAAAAAAAAAATTAAAGAAAAGACACAAAGATATATAAACGACAGTCCGTAAAAAAAAAAAATATATATATATATACATATATTATCATTTATTAGTACAAATAATTTCGTCGTCCCAACAGTTTCCTCGGAAAGTAACGTTTTCTTTTGAAATTATACGGCACTTTTCTGCAACATTCCGCGTAACCCTTCCAAATATTATTCACATCGTTCATGTTGTTTATATTAGGTATGTTATTAAGTATGTTATTAGGTATGTTATTAGATATGTTATTGGGTATGTTTGTTATTATGTTATTGTTACCGTTAAGCCCGTTAGGTATATTATTTTTAATTACTTTCGGTATATTAGATAAGTACGGTATATTATTTATATTGGGTATATTATGGATATTGTTTATTGGGGTTCTTTGATACGGGTCGAAGGTCATCGAATAGTATGATAATCGAACGGGCGATCCATTAATATATTGTTGTTGTCCGTAATAGTTCAAATTCGGGCAGGAACAATTATGGACGGTCAGGTCGAACGCAGGTATGTTTTCCCTAAAAAGAAAAAAAAAAAAAAAAAGAGAAAAAAAATATACGTCTTCAAATTTTTAAGAGAAAAAAAATTATACTCATTATGAAAAAATAAAAAATATTAATTGATCGACACGCGCGCACACACACACACACACACACACACAATATAGACATGTATATTCTCTTTACGAACTTAAATATACAACTTACTCATTTGTCCCGCACTCGCAACCATTTTTTACACGGCAACAAATTTTGCACGGTAAAATTGGAATTGGCATTCTGCGAATAAACATTAATTTACACACGATCGTTTTATAATGGAAACGTGAAAGAAAAAATGAGGAAGGTAAAAGGAAAAAAAAAAAAAAAGAAAAAGAAAAATAAAAAATAAAAATAAAAAAATGCATGCGCGCATTATATATACATACCCATTTATTGCATATCCGTTATTTGCATATCCATTATTTGCATACCCATTATTTGCATTGTTTCCATTATTTGCATTGTTTGCATTATTTTCATTGTTTGCATTATTTCCATTATTTGCACGTAAATACGGAAATGACAACGAGTTCAAAAAATTCGGTTTCGCGAGTTTTCTGGAAAAAAAACAAGAAAAAAGAAAAAGAAAAAAAAATACATCACACGTAAGAGTCGGATGTTGCTGAATGCAATTCTTTCAGTTCTTTTTTTTTTCTTCTATACAAAAAGAAAAAAAGAAAAAAAAAGGAGAGAGAGAGAGAGAGAGAGAGAGAGAAATATACTTACGAATTCGGTGCCTGACGATGTGAATTATTCAATTTCTTTTTAATTTTTCTTTTAACATCCGTACGATGGTTGTTATTATTTTCATTTTTCTCTTGTGTTTCGTGTTTGCGACGTTTGACGAGGGGCCTGTTCCGATAATAACCGTGAACGTTAAAAATATTAACGTGATGTCGAGATTGATGGTCATGAATATACATATGTATATATCGTTTGAAACTCGATTATTAATTACCGTGTCACATGCGTGTCCATGTTAGACGTCTTTCGTTGAACGTGATTATTGTTGCGTTGTATCGCGTTTATCAGTCCTCCGCGGTCTTTGCTGCATTGCAAACAATTCGTACCGAATAATTCGTCAAATTTTTTGCGAGAGTGTTTATCTTTGGTTCTAATCGATGGGTGGGAGAGATAGAGAGAAAGAAAAATTTCTAAAATTAATTCATTGGATTTAAATTATTATTATTATTATTATTGTTATTATTATTATTTAAGTTTCATTCTCTTTTCGATTACTTAGGATACGATTATGGACATGGTTACGGTTATTAACGTAAATTAATATTTATGTAAAATATTAAAATTAAAAATTAAATATTAAATATTAAAATTAAAAATTAAATATTAAGTATTAAATATTAAATATTAATATTAAAAATTTTTTCAAATATTAATATACGTCAATAACGTAATATCTATTATCCTTATTTACCTGCCTCTCTAGGTTATTATAAATACGAATTAAATTATTAAATACGAAATATATATATATATATGTATATATATATATATATATATATATATATATATATATATATATATATATTTGCAAGTTAATATTCGTATTTAATGTAATGAGACGATAAAAAAAAAAGAAAGAAAGAAAAAAGAAGGTTAAGACAGCTTACAGTTCAAGGGCAATGGCACACCAGAGACAGGCGAGACAGGCGCAGCTACAAAGCGCAAAGATCTCCAGCATCTCGGAGGAGGGTGGTCGGTCGATCGATTATTATTCGAAATAAAACGATTGTTTGTTTGTTTGTTTGTTTAGAGCAACCGACGTTGCTCGTCCACGTGTTTGCCCAAGCCACGAAGAATTTCGTTCGTTCCCATTTTGGAATCTTTTTGATTCACGAGAGTGTCTTTTTTTGATGTTTTTTGTTTTTCCCTTCCATTCCTTATAGCCCTCTCGCGATTAAAGCGAGAAATTTTTATGCGTTCGCGACGGGCTTGTCTTTCTTCTTTTCTTTTCTTTTTTTTTTTTTTTTTCATTTCCTTTCTTTTTTTTTTTTTTTTTTCTACGACGGGATCTCCATCTACGTTAATTGCAATGCGTGTGTGACAGGTTGCGGCGTTGTGTCATCGTCGATCGGGATAATTATTAATGTGACGATATTAAAAAATAGAGAGAGAGAGAGAGAGAGAGAGAGAGAGAGAGAGAGAGAGAGGGGTGGAGAAGGGGGCGGAGGAGATTTCAAGAAGAAAATTATGAAAGGATGCGCATAGGAAATAATTAAATTTCGAACAGCATGGTGGATTTCATAACCATTTGCAACACCGCTTGCATCGCCTGTATCTGGTGTTTCATATTGTCTACTTGGTACGATTTAACGTCCGTAATGATAAAAGAACAAAAAAAAAAAAAAAAAAAGAAAAAAAGAAAAAAAAAAAATACGGAAAAATATTTTATACTCTGCAATTAATGCACTATATTATACTTATGTATCTCGCTTGTGCAACCAGTTATCCGAAATGCAAGACGATCCCGATGCGACAGGATTCAAGCGAATGTTTCCTATTTGAAAGGGTCAGAAAGAAAGGTCCAAAATATCGGCACGAAATCTAACGATTTTCTAACGGTGTGTACTTCAAATGGTCCACGATCGATCCTTGCATACGAAATTTCGAATGGACGCTTATGAAACGAAGAGAAAAATGAAAAAAAAAAAAAAACCAAAAAGAAAAATCTCTCCAAATTCCTCCGAAAATATTGAGTAACGAAGGATAATGAAAGCGTGTTTTTTTTTTTTTATCGATTTTTATTTATTCATTCACTCATTCATTCTTTTCTCGATGTTGTTACCGTTAGAAAAAAAAAAAAAAAGAAATGAAATGAAATTTCCATGTTAATCGCAAAGCGAGTCGTCTCACGTGTAAGAAAAATAAAAAAAAAAAAAATAAAAAAAAAAGAAGAAGAAGAAAATTCGTCGCCGTATATTAATTATATACAAAATTTGTATCTTATATAATTTTGTACATATGTATATCATTATATTTAACGTTTAGGGCGTATGAATTATTCTAATGTACCGTCGAACGTGATATCTTTTCTACGGTCCCGAAAGTTACGTCGTCCTCGTCGAATCCATTATTTTCAACGTCCGAATCGAATCTTTTCTTCTTGCCGACGATGTCCCGCGCCGGTATGACCGTAAACTTTGCCATCGATACGTCGCCATTGTTGTCGACGAGCTGTACGATCTTTTGTACCGTCGAAAATTCCATTACAACGGTCGACTTGGTGTCGTTGCTGGTGTTCGATATCTCCGATATTTCTTTCCTAATCGAGGGCTCCTTTTTCTTCTTGATCGATGGTTCCCTAAAAAAAAAAAAAAAAGAAAAAATAATTAAAAAAAAAAAAAAAAAAAATCGGATATATAAGCGCAACCTTATTCCAAAGAATTTATTCTCATTGACAATTCGTTTTTTTTTTTTTTCAAACTAATTGTTACTTCACAGTTTTAATGCAGGTCGAAGGTGACCTTATACCCGCTCTAGAGATAAACCAAAAAAAAAAAAAAAATGAAAAAAAATATATAATGAAAAATATATAAATATATAATAAAAATTTATAAGGGTGTATTCGCGTGCGCATTACGACGCCGTGATAATAATAGCATAATCATTTAAAAAAAATAAAAAATTAAAAAAATTGTACACTAATGCAATTACGTGATAGGTCGTGCTGTCCTTTTCCCGTTCGCTTGCTTCTTTTTATACTCGGACAAATATCTCAGTTTGCTGGGCTTCCTCGTGGCCGTGACATTGGCGGCGGGTTTGACCTCTTCGTAAAATTTGTTCTCGTATCGTTCGTCGCCACTCGCGAGAGGTGATCTGCTCGTACCGAAAACGCGATTCCTCTTCCCGTCAACGTTGTCCTTGTCGTCCTTGTCCTTGTCCTTGTCCTTGTCCTTGTCCTTGTCGTCCACCACCTTCGTCGATTGAAGAATTTTCTTGGATACGTGACGACAACCACTCCCACAACTGTTTGATTTTCTCGCGGCCTGATTGGGCCCGCAAGTTCGTCGTCGTGACGACGACGTGGACGACGGAACCTTTTTTACGTCCCAACAACGATGACGCCGATATTGCCACCTAACGTTAATTTCTTAATAATTTGTGAAATAATAATAATAATAATTTGTGAGAAATAATGAATATGACGACAATGAAAATTTGTGAAATAATAATAATAATAATAATTAATATAAACGTAATTTGTGAATTTTTGTCATCGTATCCGCAAGTATTGCTATTATTTTTGTTTTATTTTTTTTTTTTTTTTATTTTCCTTCGAAAAAGGAAGTAACGATATTTTGATTAATTTTTTGTGGTTATACCATAATGCGCACGTGGTCACCGTCGAGCTGAACATAAATAAACAATTTAAAACTGTCAACACTATTAACGGTTCCAACATGATATATTGTCTTTTATATATATATATATATATATATAATATGAAAAACAAGGAGAGATTATTGATCGATTTTACGTATTGGTTGAGCGTAATGGTACGCGTGAAAAAAAAAAAAAATAAAATAAAACGTATACGACTTCCGCACGAATTTTGTGATAAATTATTATTAACCCGGATGTCACGTACATACGACAAATACGTGGACGTTCATTTGTAAGATAATGGATAACAAATACAAAAATTATACATATATATGTGTGTGTGCGTGTGTACGTATGTATATAGAAATCATCGATAACTTCACGGTAATGCGAGATAACAGCGTGTAGTAACGTCTAACGTATCGATTTGTAAATTTTGAACGAAAAAAAAAAAGGAAAGAAAGATAAGAAAGAAAAATAGAAAAAGAAAAGAATAAAGGAAGAAAGAAATAAAGGAGAGAATGCGATGGCTCGTTTATTATTATTATTATTATTATTAATATTATTATTATTATTATTATTATTCAATTTTTACGCTCGCGCTTTTACTACCTTTTCGCCTAAATGACATTTAAAATAAATCGTATTTGAGGTATCTCGTTGGTACGAGGCGATCACAAACGCGTTCGACTCGGCAACTTTTTCGACATACATAATTTTGCCTTCGCGAAATAACATTATCTCATTAATAAACGGTAATTCTTAATAAATTTATAAATCTTCAACAAATCGTAAATAAATTAATTAAATTTTTTCTCTCTTTGATTATAACGTTTAATAAGTCATCGTTGAATTTTAATAGAAATATATGTATGCACGTGTGTGTGTGTGTGTGTGTGTGTGTGTGTATGCGCGCGCGCGCGTGTGTAGAAATCTACAAGTTTGGTATTTGGCAAGTGACGAAAAAGAGAAAACGTTAAAGAGAGAACGACGGGAGGTAATAAATTTGTTTAGGAAGTGTATTCAGAGATAGATAGATAGATAGATAGAGAGAGAGAGAGAGAGAGAGAGGGAGAGAGAAGGGAGAAGGGAGGATGAGAGAACAAATATTCGTATCACCATAAATGGTATTTGTGGTGACAGGGGAATGAATTAGACGATCAAAAGCGTCTGGGATAGGAGACAAGTAAAGCCAGCAACCTTCCTCGGTTTTGGGGGTCCTTTATAGTTTGCCTACGGAATAATAATCGCGATGGATCCTGAAGGACAACTGTACAAAGCCGAAGGTAACCGCAATGGTTACGACCAACGACGTTTTCTTATGTATATATTATATATTATGTGTATATATATATATATGTATGTATGTATGTATGTATGTATGTGTGTGGATTATATAATATGATGATGATGATATTACGAATGATTTCGTCGACATTAGATATTCGAACGGAACGGCCGTGCAACATAAAATCTCTTGCGGTTTTCAATAGCCAACGTTTTCCTTTTGGCACAATCAAAAATACGGAAGACCACCCTTAGCGTAAACGTTACCACCTGCTGCGTACCTATCTAAATCTATCTATCTATCTATCTATCTATCTATCTATCTATCTATTTATCTATTTATCTATCTATTTATCGATTTATACTTTCCCATTCGTTACCCTGCCAAGTCATATTAAACTTTATTAACGAGAATCTTCTTTATCGCATTTGCACGTAAAAATTTTCTTATATGGGGGGGTTTGTTTCAGCTAAAGGAGGCCTCATAAAGATTTTCTTTGTTTTTCTTTTTTTTTTTTTTTTTGTTTTAATTATACCTTGGATGGTTTAAAAAAAGAGATACGTAAGTTACGAACAGTTTATATATATATATATATATATATATATATATATATATATATATATATATAATAGTATAATGTTATGTATGTTATAGGTAGTCACCTTTATTTGAAACACCCTGTATAACACGTTTGTATCCTTGAACGATTAAATTCTAATCTTTGAAAAATCACACACACACACACACACACACACACACATATATATATAAACATTATATCCTTGTTATATATTTTATTTCACTCGATTAACGTTAAGACATATGCACAATTCGTTCTTCATTGATTAATAAAATTAATTGATAAAATTAATTAATATCCGATAAACGTCATTGCAAGGAATCCGTTTGAAATTCATCGTGAAAATGAAGTCGCGAAATGTATTTTTTCCTTCGTTTTTCGTTGTCATTGTTTTTTTTTTTTTTTGTTTTTTTTATTTTCCGTCCAACGTAGAAACGACGGACGTACAGAAAGATCATTTTCGCGTACGATCGATTTCCTCCCCTCCCCCCCGCCACCACTCACCCTCCAGATACCAAACATATCGAGATTTATAAAAGATTCTCGTCGCTGAGTTATGGCGTTTCTTCCCTTCGTTTTTTTTTTTTTTTTTTTACTTTTTTTTTCTCTCTCGAAAGTCCGAATGACGTGTAGTCTTTTCGGAAAAGGGAAGAAACTTTATTTTTTTTCTCTCTCTTTTTTTTTTCTTTCTTTTTCTTTCTTTCTTTCTTTCAAGGACACTATGGCCCCCCCCGTTACACGATATCATCTTGGTCACTTGTCGTCCCATTCATGTTTCAACCGCAAACGCATTGTTGCCGATTGAAAGTGCGTGGGAGGGAGTAGGGGGTTAGAGGGGGTTAGGAGAAAGCGGGATTGGGGAGGGGGAGGGGGGAAAATCTCGACGGTCAAGGACTTTAAAGCACTGGAACGTTCGGGATCATACTTGTCACGGTTATTTCTTCGTGAATCGTAAACGTAACCATTCCGCGCTCTTACCTTCCTTAATTTATTGCCTTTCATTATGTATTATTATTATTGTCCGACCACTTTTAAACGACCACACACCGTGCGCCAAACTATACCTTTATGAACTTCTCTCCTACGATGCATCCACCCATGCTGTTCCTCTTCCTTTATTCATCCTCTCCCTCCCACCCTCCCTCTCTCTCCCTCCCCATCTACCTGACTATCTCTCTCTATCTCCCACTATTTCTACCTTCACGTCCTGTCGACTTTCTAATAATCCACGAAGGACGAATCTTTTTCGTATTAAATCGTTTTTGTTTTATTTTATTTTATTTTATTTTATCTCTTTTTTTTTTTTTTTTTTAATTATACAAAGGAACGCGTTTGAAACCAACGACGATTTGAAAGAATTGAACGAATTGAAAGTATAGAAAGTTTGTAATTAATTTCGAAGACAAAATAAAAAAAAAAAAAAAGAAAAGAAAAAGAAAATGAAAATATCTATACGGATTTTATCCTCGCTTTGTACGATCGTAATTTATCGATAAATTTATATATATAAACAATTCATAACATACCTCTTTTTAAACCGTTCAAAGTATGAAAAAAAAAAAATACAAAAACAAATATTTAGGTGACCTTCTTTATCTGAAACACCCTGCATATATTTATATATATATATATATATATATATATATATATATATATAATATATATTATATATATAATATATATAATAATATATATAATTATAATTATATTATAATTACATAATAATATATATATATATTATATATATTTAGATTATATATATAATAATATATATAATATATATATATATAAAATATAATATATATATATATATATATATATATATATATATATATACCCATACTTATTATACCTGCAAATTTTGAATGAAAAAAAATGATGTCTCGGCAATGTTATTTTTTACTTAGGAACGGTACAAGGGTTTTATAACGTCAATGAATCGGTAAAAACGTTGGACGATAATTACGATGTCGCTTTTAAATACAACAATACAAAAAAACCTTGAGAGAGAGAGAGAGAGAGAGATCTCGTGATCATTAATCGTTATATATTATCGTCCTAACTTACTCGTCATCTTGACACAGTACAATTCTATTGAGAAGGTTAGAAAGTTGTGAACGCCCTCCCCAAAGAAAATACATACCTGTAAAAGCGGTACGTATGGTTTAAAGGAGAACCAGAATATACACACACACACACACACATATATATATATATATATATATATATATATATTTGACCGTAACGAAATGATTGGTTCTGGATAATGGAAAATTTTCCTTTACTACGAATGAACGAAAATATCTACGAGAACGTATGTAAAGTACGCTGACTCGTGGACTTTTACAAGCTCCATTCACCCCCTTCTTCCCATTTAATAATAGTCGTTGGTATTCACGGCAAAGAACGACTATTCGACTATACGCTTCACCCGTTCGCCCATTAATTCATTCATACCAAAGATCGTATTCTCCTTTTTTTTTTTTTTTCTTCTTTACTACGTTTCATCTTTTCATGAATGGGGGTGAGACTGCGTTCGATAACCTTTGAGAAAGTTCCGAGAAATTATTTTTTTCTTTTTTAAATCGATTTTCTGGGAAAAGAAAAACACTTAAGTTTTGGAAATTAATGTTTACCATCTTTACAAAGAGTGAGAGATAGAAATGAAAGTGTATGTATATATATATTTACAAATATAATAAAATATATTAAATATGTATTGAAATATGTAAAAATATATTATATATAGGTACGATTAATATCGGAGAAAAACAGAGAAATAAATATTTCGCACATTCGATTCGGATTAAAATACGGATTAAAATACGGATTGAAATTCTCGTGGGCCGATTTAAAAATAGATACTTTTGATAATATTCAGTGTTTGATTTCTCAACGATAAATCGAATCCTTACTTATCGTACGTATTATAATAATAATTCGCGAGATAGATTTCTTTATATTATTTTTTACTTTTCTTCCCTTTCTTGCCTTTCTTTTTCGTTTTCTTGCCCTTACCAGACGATCGTTTATCTTTCCCGACGGATGGTGTTAAGGGCAAGGGTGGAGTAGGCGGTCTAGGGGTTCTAAGTTCCAATTCGATGTTCCTTTTGATTTTCTCCATCGGGTCAGGCTTCTTTTTAATTCTCAATAAACATACGTTCTCGTTGCCCTCGGTTATTTGATCGGTGTGTACCTCTTGCGAGCCAGGAGAACCGTACGATGGATAAAATGTGAAAGTTCGACAATCGTCGTTTGTATTCTCGCCGCCTTTGCACGTACCGATCTGTATATAAATATTACGATATATATATATATATATATATATGCGATTATATAACGATATAGCAACGTTAATTGTCCCCAATGAATTTACAATAATTTTTCCGTGCTTATTAAATTTTTAAATAAGTTTGATTAAAACGCTACGAACTTATTCCCCAACATAATATAAATGTGTATATATATATATATATATATATATATATATAAATTAAATACAATAAATATATATATAAATTTATATATATAAATATATATATAAATTATTATATATATATTATTTTATATATATAAATTTATATATATAAATATATATATATATAAATTATTATATATATATATTATTTATTTATATATATAAATATATATATATATAAATTTATATATATAAATATATATATATATATAAATTATTATATATATATTATTTATTTATATATATATAAATATATATATATATAAATTTATATATATAAATATATATATATATATAAATTATTATATATATATTATTTATTTATATATATAAATATATATATATAAATTTATATATATAAATATATATATATATAAATTTATATATAAATTAAACACAATAAAATATAATTATATATAATAATATATAATTATGCATAATAAAATGTATAATTGTATATAAATGTGTATATATATATATATATATGTGTGTGTGTGTGTGTGTGTGTGTGTGTGTGTGTGTGTGTGTATATGTACGTATACGTACTAACGATGTAACATAACAAACCTCGTAAGATATGGCCTGGGATTTATTTATCGGGTCGTCCTTACTTAAATAATTCTTCGATTGTACGCGAAACAATATTCGATTATTATTGCTGGCGTTCAAAACTTTAGGGCCAGTTTTACTCGTGGGCCTTTGTATTTCAACGACGTCGCAATCGCACGGGGGATCCCATTGATCGATCTTTCTCTTCGATTTCGATTTATCCTTTTCCATGCGTATGATCAATTGATTACCTATCATCTCCGCACCGATTTGTTCGTAATACTTCGAACACGGATCCTTGATTTTTGTTGTCGACTGACATGGCGGCGGACATGTTGGAACGATTATCGGAGGACAACGGCAGGGATCTTAATGCGTATGTATATAACGTTGTTTAATAATAATAATAATAATAATAAAAATAATAATAATGATAAAAATTATAATTTTATTATCGAACGATAATTTTCCTTTTTTCTATTTCTCTCTTTCATTAATTACGTTATACATTAAGATCCTACCTGGTTTACAAATCGTTTGCATTTTCTATCATAACTTGTAAAATTTGGATCTAATTAAATAAGTACACTAATTATTAATTTTTAAACAATGATGATCAGCCATTTTGGAGGTTAAATATTATTTTACAATCGATTTATTAAATATATTTATATATATACACATATGTATCACTACTATATTCTCTCCTTTCCAAATAATAAACATATTCACGGCGTATAAAACTTTTCAAACGTCCTCCTACTTTCGGCCATGAATTCGACTATTTGGAATAACATATAAAAAAGAAAAAAAAAAAAAAAAAGAAAAAAAATATGTAAAATAAAATTTTACACAAATTTCACATCATGTAAATTAATAAGAGAGACGCGTAGAATAAAAAATTTAACTATGGTTCGGTATACAAATTCAAGAAGGACGAAATGATCGCGGCTACTTACGATTGTGGTTGCATGCCACCTAAAAACACAGAACTACATCCAAATTGTTCTATACCGTTTTCACCTAAACAGAACCAACAAAACACCCAACAAACCCATAGACTAAAACACACCGTGGTACGATGTCAAACCGCTCCACCTCCTTCTTGCCCTAACAGCCCCTGTTGCAATACTTTGAGGTAACATGTGTGCGTGTGCGTGTGCGTGTGTTCGTATAAACAATAATTTTCTGTAATAGTTATAAGTAATTATATTTTGCCGTGTTAATGAGTATAATTTTTGGAGTAAAATTTAATTTATTAAATTTATTTATTTAAATTTAATTTTAATTTTAATTTTAATTTTAATTTTAATTTTAATTTTAATTTTAATTTTAATTTTAATATAACATAAATAAATACATATATATGTGTGTGTGTGTGTGTGTGTATATGTAGCCACAATTCGCCTACTTGCCGAACTGAAATATCTTCATGTCCAAATTTCGACAAAATACACGATTGCACGTGTTATACCGAGCCACCTAAAGTGTCCGACGACGTGAACGATTCCTGCAACTGTGGTTCGAATGACGTTAACGATAAAGGGATAGAATGTGATCCTACGGGAAAGGAAACCGGAGGGATAATATCGAAGATAGTCAAGAAGGGTCTACCTTACAAGGAGATCGAGGCGATAATTAATAACAATCGTATGGTGATTAGGATGCAAAAGGAATTGATAGAGGACGAGTACGAACCACCCTGCGATTGTCCTGAGGGACCCGGTATAATTCGGCCAAGGTCATCCACCGTATTGGAGGATGCTGCCGCCACTTCTTTGTCCTCGAAATATCGAAATGATATTGTTTATCAGATGCAGGACTTGTGCAAACAGGGATACAAGTGCACCGGACAAAATTCGATGATCAGACAGAGCTGCGATCAGGATGGTAAAAAAGAAAAAAAAAACAAACAAAATATTATAATAATTAGACTTGTTGTTCTATTCGAATTGATTCGATCAAAAAATATTTGTTAGAGAGTACATGCACGTGTACATATATATATATATATATATATAGTATATTAGATCGTCAAGGCTGATATTCCGAAGTTATAATTTTTTTATTTCTTTTCTTTCCTTTTTTTTTTTGGCTTTTTGTTTTGTTTTCTCCTACAAATTTCATCCTCGACGACCTATAATATATTTAATTTTTTTCTTTCCTCTTTGCTTTCTACATTCAAATTTTATGTGTGTATATATATATATATATATATATATATATATTTTTTTTTTATAAGGTATTTTATGTATTTAGTATTGGTTTATGTGAATGGTATTTTATATATATATACATATATATATATGTATAAAGGTAAAGGAGGACGTACGATAATGTTGTATCCCCATCCCGGGATAAAAGAAAAATTACCTGAGGTATCTCAGGAGGAAAAGGACAAGGATAGGAGGGAAAGAAAGGAAAAAATGAAAATGTCCAAGCAAATCGATCTCGAAGAGAATCCGAATATATTTCTCTTTAGAATTCGAAAACAATCGAAGGACAATGACGGCAAGCACAAATTCGACCTCGAATTTCGTACCCCGCGACCGTGGTTGCCGAAAAAGGAACCCATAAAATGTCCTCCCCAGGCTCAATCGGACATAAGTCAGGAACAAAAACAACGAGACGCCGATGAAACGATGGTCAAGGATAAAAAAGGGGGCGATAAGGGTGGGAAGAAAAAGAAGAAGGGGAAGAAGAAATGAGATCGTTCGATTCGTGATAACTCCTACGAAAAAACTTTTCGAAAATCCTTTTTTTTTTACGACGACTTCCTTTTTACTTTCGTTTCTCTCGTTTCTTTTCTCGATTCTAATTTTTTTCCTTCTCTTTTTTATTTTTTTATTTTTCATTCTTTTTTTTCTCTCTTCTTTCTCATTCAACGATAACCACACAACAGCTGTTACCTGTTACGATGATGATCCGCTCCAATTTTCTTCCCACGAGATCGCTTCTTTTTCTTTTTCTTTTTCTTTTTTCTTTAGCTCGAAGCTCAAAAGCACCGTTGCTAAAGTACCAAATCCAATCGTCCAAAATCCAAATTTCCGGATCACGCGAGAGAATACCCCCGATTACCCGTCCGTCTCCGACTTTTTTTTTTTTTTTTTTATTATTAACCTTTTAATGATTTGTACCGAACACAACGGACAGATTTTGTTAGAATCCCGAAAAATAATCATGGTTCTCTACAGGTGTAAGAAGTCTCTTCTTTATATCCTTCTTTCTTTATTTTTTTTTTTTTGACCACGAACTATTGTACACATTTTATTTGGAAGTAAATGAATTCAAAAAAAAAAAAAAGATAAAGATATTCAATAAGTATATCAATTTTCTTTCAATCGTTGTATTAATTTTCTTCCTCATTTTTTATAATTTATGAAATTTGTTATTTGTAATATTATGATAGGAGGCAAGAAATTTGATCGATGCTTCTTCGAATGAATATTCGATATAATAAAGGACGTTTTACACTCCAATATATATATATATATATATATATATATATATATATATATATATATATATATATATATATATATATATATATATATATATATATTGAAAAATATCAGGTTCACGGAAAGATATTCTCACGATTGAAGATCCAGAAGTCAGGTGCCTACTTGAATGGACTCCTTCGATTCCATTCATTCCTCTCGTAGACTAGAATAGCCACCCGCCCACTAAAGAGCCCATTTTTTTTTTTTTTTTTTTTTTTTTCTTTTTATTATATCTTTTTTTTGGGGAGCACCGAATTTTCGGAGGGCGAAAAGAAGAAAATGAAATAGAAAAAAGAGAGAGAGAGAAAGAGAGAGAAAAAAAATAAGAAGAGGAGGAGGAGGAAGAAATGTTACAAGAAAAACGATTTCTTTGAGTAACGATAAAAGACGAGATCGACTTGTTGTCAAAGAGAATTACGATTGTCGTAGATGGGGCTTGACACTCCCAAATCTCTCTCTCTCTCTCTCTCTCTCTCTCTTTATCCCTCTCCCTTTCTTCGTTTTCAGTTCGACTTGGTATAACTTTAATCCTTCTAAGAAAAAAAAAAAAAAAATAATAATAATATTAATATTATATTAAATATAATAATATTTCGAAATTCGCGCTCGTTATCGTCTCATAGAACGTTCTCTACGATCATCTTTCATTTTCAATTTCAAAAAAAAAAAAAAAAAAAAAAAAGAAAAAAAGATCGTTTCTTTTTACGAAAAAAAAATATATATATATTTCTTTTTACAAAAAAAGAAAAAAAAAATATATATATATATATATTTATTTATATGAATATAAAGGACGAAAAGAGGAGGAGAATGAGGAAGTAATAAAGAGGGATTAAAGTACGAATTTGTACTACCCTAACAAAGCAGGAATTTTTCTTTTGTATGTAATATCGAAGGGAAGAAATCGTCCTACCAGGTATTTAATATTTACGATCCCGTTATATGCTTAACTTTCCTTTTTTACATATTCATATAGCCATTTGCAAATGTCTAACGTTATATTTTAAATGGTACAAATTACTCCTGTAATTATGGGCGCGTTTCTTCAAGGCCTTTATCTAATTGTCCGTGTCGTACGTCCTTCATAAAAATATTTGCGATCGTTTCATTTCCTATCTTTTTCTTCCTTTTTGTATATACCTAATAAATTTTTATTCGAATTTCTTTTTATTTTTATTTTTTTTTTTAGGACAGAAAGAAGCGGCATATCGCTTTCGTACGATTTTGTTCCTATTCATATTGTCATAATTTTTAGTTATAATTTCTTTTATTTTTTTTTTTTTTTTTCAAAGCGAACAAATCGAAACAAATGAAATGAAAATGTGGGAGCCCGTGAATTTCGAAAATTATACGGGTTTGTCAATCGATACAGATGAATCTCTAACAAGGCTTTATATACGTGTGTCTATTTGGTATGTTTGTAACAGTCCCGTTAAAAATCGAATATATATACACACACATACATATATGTGTATACGTTTTGTATATATGTACGTATATCTGTGACATTAGGTAAATTATCTTTCCTATACGTGTTTTATTTATCGAATATCTAATAAAATTAATGA
Organism: Dolichovespula saxonica; assembly: GCA_911387935.1. Taxonomy (NCBI): domain Eukaryota; kingdom Metazoa; phylum Arthropoda; class Insecta; order Hymenoptera; family Vespidae; genus Dolichovespula; species Dolichovespula saxonica. Next base: position 8,443,138 of record OU427001.1, read on the forward strand.
ATAACCTTCTTAGAAAAATGACAGACGTCATGACATGTTCTCTTAACGTATGGAAATTATAGGTAATTAATTAAATAGATGTAAAAAAATAATATATATATATATATATATATTTTTTTTTTACGATAATTTAAATAACTATCCGAAATATCAATCATGTATGTGCTCGAATATCAATCATAATTTTGTTTCTAATGTTGTCCTCTGTGTTGACGTTATTGCATAATTATATTTTTTTCTTTTTTTTTTTTTTTATTTTTTTTTTTTTAGTTGGATTCAGAAACGTGAAAAGTATAATGAAGTATAATATAAACGAATAATTTTTGTTCCTTCGACCATGATATTCCAATTCAATAATATAACTTTCATAATTGACCCTGAGATAAACGTGCAAATGTGTACAAGTGTCCTTCGTATAGTTATACAATACTTTGCCATTATCTTCCTTACGATGGAATTAATAATTGCATATAATAATATATCCTACGTAAACGATAATTGATGTCCGGTCAAGGACTAAAATTCCCAATTGAAATTGAATCAAGTTATATTATATTATTATTCGTCGAGTTCTCTTATAGGAGGCAAGAAAAAAAAAAAGAAAAAGAAAAGAAAAGAATGAATCTTGAATCTAATCCCACGTTAATAACGGTGTACGTATTATTTTTCTACTTATCTTTTATTTTTATATTTTTTCTATTGATAAAAATGGTAGTACTTTATCACCTGGAAGATGATACTTGAATGATAATATTTCAAGGACAAGTCTACGTACTCTGCGAACAAAAAAAAAAAAAAAAGAAATTAAAAAATCCTGCATGAAATTTGATCGATTGCCGATTCAAATTAGAAAGGGAAAGAGAGAAGAAAAAAAAATGGAAAAGGAAAGAAAGCAAAAAAAAAAAAAGAAACAAATGAGATAACGAACGACTAAAAGAAACAAATATAAATTAATTTAAAATTCGTATAAAATATTTGTTAACAAAAAAAAAAAAAAATATATATATATATATATATATATATATATATATATTGTAATAAACAATATACGAGATAAGAGTATAATCAAAATTGTTATGAGATAGAGAGAGAGATGATATATAGATAGATAGAGAGAGAGAGAGAGAGAGAGAGAAAGAGAGAGAGAGAGAGAGAGAGGGAGAGAAGGTGTAAGTAAAGGCGGAAAAAGATAAACATAAAATTTATTCGTAACCATAACGTAGTCTAACTGATAACACTTCGAACCAGTATAAATAGTCGAGCGGTACGTTCTTTTTCACAAGTTAAGAGGGAACGTTCGATAGAGTTCTTTAATTCGAATTAGCGCCAAATCACAATGGAAATCGGTGGGCTCGTTTATCTCATCCTTATTGCCACGATAATCAATTTATCGTTCGGTGAGGCGAACAATTATTGCAAGATATGTCCAAAGGGTACCCATACTCTCTGCAAATATGGAACCGTAAGATCACTTATAAACCCTATTAATTATTAATTTGTTTTCTCATTATTAAAACCATATACAACGTTACGTTTTATTTTCTTTTTTTTTTTTTTTTAATCTATAATCCATACGTATTATTATTTATATTAAAATTGTACGATAACGATCCTTCACGTTTTCTGCGATTATCCAATCGCGAAAATGTAACGGAGATCTTTATCTTTTTCTTCCCCTGTTCTTTTTTTTTCTTTTTTTTTTTTTTTAATGTTTCGTAGGCGCGTATCCACTTGCGTTACTAAGTATTCTTTCGTGTTTTTTTCTTTTTAAAAGTTTTGTTTTCTTTTTTTTTTTTTTTTTTTTTTTAATGTTTTTTAGGCACGTACCCACTCACGTGGTTAAATATATTTTATTTTACGTTCTTTCCTCCTACTTGATAAGAATTTTATTTCAGTCACGACAATGGAGAGAACAAATTATGTGCGCATACCTTAGCCTTCTCGCTTATATAGTTTTCCCATTAACAAGCGCGATAAGAGTTGTTTCTTTGAAACATCTGCGTTGCTCGTGTAATAAGTAACCGTTGAAATAGTTATCGTTCGAGTGGTCGTCGATGACACGTAATAATGAATAATAATCGATTATGAGTATGCGCTTAATTGCAAATTTTTCTTTTTTCTTTTCTTCTCTCTATTTTTTTATTTTATTTTTCTTTTTTTAACGCGTTAACGAATCATCCCACGATTTCATCTATCGACAGCGCCTAATTTGATTTTTGGCGTATGCTTCGCAAGTAATAAACTGTTAATCGATAATTATCTATAGTCGATGAAGCCGAATTGCGGTGGAAAGATAGTGAAAAGTTATGGTGTAACGAACGATGAGAAAAATGAAATAGTGAAGCGACACAATGAGTTTAGGCAAAAGGTCGCCCAGGGCTTGGAGACCAGAGGTAATCCTGGACCACAGCCTCCAGCGAAGAACATGAACCTTTTGGTAATTAAAAAAAAAAAAAAAAAAATGTTTTATGAAAAAGATTTGGAAAGACTTGAAAAAAAAACAAAAAAAAAAAAAAAAACATTTGATCCCATAGGTATGGAACGACGAGTTAGCTAAGATCGCCCAAACTTGGGCCAATCAATGTAACTTTGGCCATGACCAGTGTAGAAACACGGGTAGGTTGAATAATAATAATAATAAAAAAAAATAAATAAATAAATAAAATAATATAACGAGCATAGATATTAATCGTCGAGCTATCGATATTAACGATTAGACGAATAATGTCGTTAAAAATGATATCTCTAGCAAAATATCCAGTTGGACAAAACGTAGCCATAGCATCTACCACGGGCAATTCATACCAGACAATGTCTTATCTAATAAAAATGTGGGAGGACGAAGTGAAAGATTATAATCCCCATAAAGATTTAATGCATAAGTGAGTCAAAAGATAGATTTTATTTTATTTTAGTAATACTTATTTATTTATTTATTTATTATTATTACTATTATAACTTGAAATGTAAATTTTTAGCAACTTCTCTAAAGTCGGCCATTACACTCAAATGGTTTGGGGTAAAACTAAGGAAATTGGTTGTGGAAGCGTTAAATATATTGAAAATAATTGGCACACTCATTACCTTGTGTGTAATTACGGACCTGCCGGAAATTATATGAATCAGCCGGTTTATGAAAGAAAATAGACGAAAAGTCTACTTTATTCGTTTCTAAGAAGTAAAAAGAAACAAAAAAAAAGTAAGAAAGAAAGAAAGAAAGAAAAAACGAATTCGTAGACATTTTCTTATCCGAGAGAAACTGACAGTACCGATATAATAATAAACATTTCTTAAGAATCTTACAGCCATTATAATGCTTCTAATTATATCCGATTTATATATCTGATTTATGTATCTGATTTATATATATATATATATATATATATATATATATATATATATATATATATATATTTATATATATATGTGATTTATGACGAATAATAACGAGAATAATATCATCGATTAAAATCACATCTAATTTTAATTCTTATCGCACAACATAACATATATTTCGTAATATATCCGTGGTTAGATTAAAACATCCGCGCTCCGATTGATTTTAGAACGAGACGATAAGACGATAAGAGAACAACAAGACGCGAGAAACAATTATTATTAATTCGATTTCGATCAATCATATTTCTCATAGTCCGTCGTATTTCGTAATTTGGAATCGACGATTTTGTTGCGATTTAATTGACGAAATAAAAATTTACGATAATTCGTTACGTTCCTTTCGTATCCATCTGAGTGCCAAGCGATTAAGTGACTAAGTCAAATTATCTCCCGTAACGATAGAGAAAGAGAGAGAGAGAGAGAGAGAGAGAGAGAGAATAAAAAAAAAGTGTCGTCAACAAAAAGAAAAGGAAAAAAAAAAGAAAAAAGAAAAATCGATTCGATTCGATAGTTGGGCAATATTTGTGCGTAAAAAAAAAAAATATAAAGATTACGTAGTGTAGTCCCTTTGGTCGTTTACAAAGAATAAGGGCATTCCTTTTCTCGTACATCGTAAAAAGAAAAATATAAAGGAAGAAGTACGTCGTTGTTACGAATTTCGTCGCCTTCAAACGTTTCAAAGTCCGATCCGATCCGATCCGATCCGATCCGATCCGGTCCCCCGTCCGCGTCAGTCTGAATATTACGAATTCGTATCTAACGATGAAACTACGTGAAAGGAAGTCGTTCGTTCGTTCGTTCGTTCGAAGGACTTGTGTGAGCGTTGCAGTTGTGTCAGCGATAGTTCGCCTGAACGCAATAGCGATCTCTAAAATCATCCCGGGTCCTCTCAATCTAACTCGCCAGGAATCACGCAACGGGTGGCCCTGTACAACGAAATGTTTCCCTTAGTCATTGTGTTGCCCATTTCGACCTATTATTAGACGATATTGTACGTGTTTTTTTTTTTTTTTTTTTTTTTTTATACCACTGTCCTTTTCTAACAAAGTTTAAAAACCGTTTAGCATGGTAATATAGAAAGAGAAGCTAAACTACTTTTACTTCCTCCTCTACTTCTTCTTCTTCTTCTTCCTCCTCCTCTTCTTCTTCTTCTTCTTCTTCTTCTTCTTCTTCGTAGTTTTTCAAAGCAAAACGTGACACATCTAACGCCCTGGAGCGCACGCCAGGATATTTCTCGTATATACTTTATATAGAATGAATGAGGGATTGGGTGGGTAGGGGTGTAAGGAGAGGGAGGGAGGGTTGATACGAGAAAGAGAGAGAGAGGGAGAGAGAGAGGGGGGGGAGGTCATATGTCAGAAAGTCAACGCACCGCGGGTGTCGCGCACACCTGAATGTGTGAGATATATATTTTCGCAAAATATATCCAAGGATATTTGTGGGGGTCCCCGTCGCTTCGACACGATTTAGACAACTATTTAGGAGGATAAACGATTTCTTTTCGATCGACGAAAAAAAAAAAAAAAAAAAAAAAAAAAAAGAAATAAAACTTTTTGCTCCGATAGATTTTTACGATTTTTAAGGGATGGGCAGGGTGGGGAGGGGAGGGGAAATTTTCGGTATCGCGCGCGTTGGTAACCCTGGTTATTCTCGAAATAATATTTTTTTTTTTTTCCGTCGTTCGGGTCTGCCATAAACGATCTTTTATTTGTTAAAGAAGAAAAAGAACGAACGAATACGATCCGTTAGTCACGATTAATGTTAAGTTTTCCTTTAAGATATTTCTCGTCGATGTTAAACTTAAAAATTTTATGTATCTCATATATACTTACAACGTTACCAATATTAATTAATTAAATAAATAATCCGAAGGGAAATCTTTTGTAGGGTATATATATATATATATTTTTTTTTAAACCTCTAATCGGAACTCTAGTTCGTTCGATAAATCGATTCGATTCATTCGATCTAACTCTCGTAATCGTGCGTTTTTTTTTCTTCTTTGTTTTTATTTTATTATATATTTTTTTTTTCATTTTTTTTTTTTGATGATTTTTCGTGACAGGTAATATCGAGCATGATCGAACTTTGAACAAAGTTACAGGTGTATATATATATATATTTATAATATACATATGTATTGGTAATTAAAACGTTTGAATTAAACTATAAAATAATATATATATATATAAATAAATAAATAAATAATTAAATAATTAAATGAATATATATGTATATATGTATATATTTTATAGCGTAATAAGAAAAATGAAAAGCACCTACGCACCAAAAACCCCTTTCGAAATCCTTTTATTATAATATTGTAAGATCACTACTAAGCTTAACTAAGTACGCCGGTTCCTAATCTCTTAACATTAAAAGAGGCGGATCTGTGTAATCCATGGTTGTATTTAAGCGATCATTTAGTTTCTCTGAAGATAAGCCTCGACGTTAACCCTCGTTCGTAATATCGTTGATGGTATAGCGAATAGAATAGAGACGAACAGATGGATAGGTATGGACTAGAAAAGGATAGAGGGGATGAATGAAAGCAAGATGGACGGAGACAGAGAGATAGAAATCAAGAGAGAGAGAGAGAGAGAGAGAGAGAGAGAGAGAGAAAGAAGCTGCAACCGACAAAGAGAGATAGAGTGAGAAAAGGGAAAGATTTTCACCCTAAAGCAACGACAGGGAGGGAGGTAGAGATAGAGATAGAGATAGATAGATAGAGAGAGAGAGAGAGAGAGAGAGAGAGAGAGAGGGAGGGAGTAAAACGAAGAAAGAAAGTTAGGAGGGCTCGCTGTCATATTTCTGCAGAACGGTAGGGGGGTGTCAACGAGCTCGAACGAATGTCCCAGCGGGGGATGTTCTTCTATCTCTACGATTCCTCTCTCTCTCTCTCTCTCTCTCTCTCTCTCTCTCTCTCTCTCTCTCTCTCTCTCCTCGCTTTTGGCTACCGTGCTTGTAAATCTCCAAGTGTGTGAGAATCTCAACGCATTTAGTTCTAACACGACCGCGCGACTTTTTAGATTTTATCCTCCTCTCTCTTTCTCTCACACACGCACACACACACGCACACGCACACACACGCACACACCTCGCCGTCTCGATATCGCACACGCCAACGAATAATTGAAACGTCCGTTCCGTTTCTATAAGAAATAAAAAAATTCGCGGGTGCATTTATTTGTTTATTCTCTTTTTTCATTTGAAAAAAAAAAAAAAAACAGAAAGAAAGACAAGAAAAAAAGATTGAGCGACTTATATTAGCGAGAGGGGAGAGAGAAATAATTTATAAATAAATTAATTCGGTCGCTATTTTGAAGAAAAAAAAAAAAAAAAAAAAAAAGACAGGATAAAAAAACAAGGCAATTGAGGAACGCATATTACGTACATATCGTATATTTAACGAGTCGAGTTAAAGAAGTTTAATAAAAAAATAAAAAAAAAAAAAATAAAACTTTAATTCATTCGTTAATGATTTTTTCACGAATTCTTTGTAAATCTTCGTCGAGAGAGAGAGAGAGAGAGAGAGAGAGAGAGAGAGAGAGAGAGAGAGAGAGAGAGAGAGAGAGAGAGAGAGAGAGAGAGAGAGAGGAAAATATATAGAAAATACATAGATAAAATAATTCGATCTATCCAACGAAAAAAAGAAAAAAAAAAGAAAAAAGAAAAAAAAAAAGGAATTCAATTTCGTCTCCAACGGAGAAATTAATTATTGCTCCTTCGCTCTTTTTATCCCCTTTTATTTTTTTTTCTTTTTTTTTTTTTTTTCATCGTCCCAGACCTCGCCCCTACGTACTTTTCCATCCCTTCCTCCTATCCATAACACTCGTTGTATAACCGACCGCACGAGTCACCCTATAAAAACGTATTGTAATGAAGGAAAGCGAAAAAAAAAAACAACACACCGGAAGAGAGAAAGGCATGGTTATATTAGGGGGGGGAGGGGTTGCTTGTGGTAAGGCTATCGTGTTGAGAAGTGCAAAAGGGCACGCACAACCACCATCGTCTCTACTGGCTTCTCCTCCTCTCCTACCCCTCCCCCCCACCCTTTTATATATCGTCACCCTCGGTAGTAACTTCAACGAGTTAGAGAGGGGTATTGCGTTTGCCACTTCAAACGAGTTGCTTTCATTCACAGGACGCCATGCTCGAGATTCCATTCAAAATAAAAATGGTCGACAAAAATTTGCCAACATTTTTATCTAATATTTATGTTATTTATTTTTGTTTTTGTTCGTTCGTTCGTTCGTTCGTTCGTTCGTTTGTATACATTTATCTCTACGATCGATCGATCGACTTTATCCACTTGTTTATATATTTATTTTTCCTTTTTTTTTTTTTTTTCGTTTCGCGCGAAGGGGTAGGGGAGAGGAGGGGTGAAAAGCCGAGAAAGACATGAGGAGATTTTCTGTATAATATAAAACGTAACAATTTATTATACATTATCAATAACAACAATCAATTAACAGTCTTAAATATATTATTGCTCGCCCCCTCCATCCCTCCATCCCTCTATCCCTCTATCTCCCTCTCTCTTTCTATCTTTCTCTCTCTCTCTCTCTCATTCACTCTCTCTTTCTCTCTCTGTAACGATAAAAAGATTAAAAAAAGAAAAATCCTTTAAAAAAAAAAAGGAAAAATAGAAAAAAAAAATTTATTGTCAGATATATTTACAAGATTTTGAAGAGAAACAAATATTATTATACGTTGCGATTCGGTTAAAAAAAAAAAATGGCGCATTGATATCAGAACGTTAGTAACAAATGTAAATTGTTTATATAAAATATATTTGTATGTACAATTTATACAAACTATGTGTTATGTAAGAGGCGCGATGAAGAAAATCGTTCGTGTAATTTTTGAATCCGTCGGAATGAAAAAAAAAAAAAAAAAAGAAAGAAAGAAAGAAAAATTTGGACTTATCGCTTGTAAATCGATATGAATTCGTCCAAAAATAAAAAAAAAAAAAATAAAAATAAAAAGTTCCTCCAACGTTCCTATATATAACGTTGTTACATTTATTCTTGATTTAGATCATCGAATTCAATTAATTTTTTTTTTTCGTATGATCTCAAATTTGATTTCATCGATTTGATTCGATCTTTTTGCTTTTCCTATTTTTTTTTTTTTTCAATCGAATATTTCTGTCGCAAGAGATTAAAAAAAATTTTCACGAACGTTTTTATCAAAGCCTCGTATAAAATCTGATATATAAAATATATATTTTACAGAAATTGTAGGCACAGACGGAAATGTGGACTCGACTGATCGACATTGGGCACGTATATTTGTATGTATGCATATATGTTTGTATGTATGTATGTGTGTGTGTGTGTGTATAGTTTGTATGCATGTTCGTATGCATGCACGTAACCTAATTCACCTTGCTTTTTATATGCACCGTCTACAATAAATATTTATATACATACATATACATATATATATATATATATATATATAATTTTTATAATTAAAAAAAAAATTAATAATAAATAATTATTATTATTAAATTAATATTAATTTTTAAAAATTATATATATATATATATAATTTTTTTTATGAAAATAAATTACTATTAAAAATTGTCATATGGAAGACTAGATGATTGGTAAGAATGATTCGATAAACATTTTTTGTACAACGATTGATAATCATCGTACAAAAAAAATTTCTTATCTTATTACCGCAGATTCTTAAGAATCCTCCTTGTATGCTTTCTTTCTTCTTTTTTTTCTTCTTTGGACGATGGTTCTTCGACTCTTCGATTCCTGTAAAATTTTTGGTCGCCATCCCTCGGGTTTGCTTTCACGTCGTTTTACCGACTATATAAAAAAAAAAAAAAAAGACCATAGAGAACATGTATCGTGTAATTTAAAATATAATTCTATATTATTTAAAATACAAAATATAATTATATATATATATATATATATATATATATATATATATATATCGAAAAGATTATAAATGCTTGGATCGTATCGTTGATGAGATTGATAGATGATAGAAACGATGAAAAAAAAAAAAGAAAAAAAAGGAAAAACAAGAAAAAAAATTGAAGTACGTAACCGAAACGTAAAAAAGTTCGTCGACCAATCGGCGCTCGATTTCGATGCAATAAGTGGATATTCTGTTTATGTGGAAATCATTAGAGATATAAAGAAAAAAAAAAAAAAAAGAAAAAAGAAAAAAAACGATGCTATTTTGTACGCGCGTTAGAGCTGATAAATTGATATTTACCTCCACATATTTGTTCCGATGCGTTCTTGAGTATTATCACCGAATGCCACGTAGCAGAATATTAGTAACGAAATTTCTTTGGTCGAAATTTCTTTGATCGAAATTTCATTGGTCGAAATTTCATTCGTGTTTGCTTGTTTTCTTCCTTGCAGGTTCTTGCAAATTGACCAATTTTTTTTTCTTTTTTTATTTTTTATTTTTTTTTTGTTTGTTTTTTTTTAATTTTTTTGTTTTTGTTTTTTTTTTGTATTTCTTTTTATTTTTGATAGAAGTACGCAGGAAATGCTACGCCGGCTTGAAAGATATCGAAAGGAGACGTGGATACGTGATACGGATCACGATTTTCATGGGTCCTCGTATGCTTTTTCAAATGATCTTTCCTGCCGAAACGTTTAGAGCAAATAATACATATGTGAGGTCTTAAACCGGTATGGATTCTCTTGTGACGGGTTAATTCCTCGTTTCGTGTAAAACTCTTGCCGCATCCCTCCATATCACATTTATATGGTCTTTCGCCTATAATAAAAAGATAATAATATATACATATATATATATTATCTTTTTGTTTTATAATAAAAATAATAATATATATATACATATTATCTTTAATATATATATATGTATATAATCTAATTTTCGAAGCGTTAAAAGTGCTTGGATATTATAAAAAAATAAAAAGAATATATATATACTATATATATATATATATATATATATATATATATATATATATATAATCATCTTTTTGTTTTATAATAAAAATAATAATATATATATACATATTATCTTTAATATATATATATGTATATAATCTAATTTTCGAAGCGTTAAAAGTGCTTGGATATTATAAAAAAAAAAAAAAATAAAAAGAAAATTAAAACAAAAAAAATCGTGCGTCGATGATATCAATGATATTTTTGAAAAAAAAAAAAAAAGAACTGACGGGGATAAAACTTCGATCGAAACGATAATTTTCACGGGGGAGAAGTCAACGATCGATTATCAATGACCCCGTAATCGACCCGCCAATAATTATTTAACGTTTTTACACGACGATCGGAAAGATTAAACGAGAACCCCCGCGATATCAGAGCGTCGATAATAATACCGTACGTTCTTAAATAAATACAACATTTTATTACCTGTATGTATTCTGATGTGTCCCTTGAGCTGGCCGTTGTTACTGAACGCTACGTTGCAATAATTGCAATGAAATTTCTTCGGTCTTAACTTTTTCATTTGCTTTGCCGCGACGTCCTGTAAATTGACCAACTCTGCGGCCTTTTCGACCGACGGTACGTAACACGTAGACGTGCCGTAATGATGGATCGTGCCCTGTTGCGGTATTATGGCGACTGCAGCGGCGGCTGCTGCGGCTGCGGCTGCGGCCGCGGCCGCGGCCGCGGCTGCATCGGTAAATGCATGCATGTCGTGGAAGCTCGACGACGTTGACGGCGATAATAACGATAATGACGATAATGACGAGGACGGTAATGGCCAAAAAGTGCCGTCGTTATTTACGTTCATGAACATTTTCGGAGGTTGATAAAAATTGCTCGCGTTACGCATATAATTCAATCGGCAATACGAAAAGACGTTGCTGTTGTTCGTATCAGTCGACGTTGACAAATTTATCATCGCGTTAGGATGAACGTTTGAAAATTGTTCGACTATTGCTGGATGATATATCGGATTGTTGTCGTTACTTGGCGACGACTCGTTCGACCATTTGTACGAATTACTCGGGGCCGAATCCAAACTCGGTTCGTCTCCAGCGACATTTCCAACGTCGATCGGCGACGACGACTCGTTGCTCCTTCTTTCGTAGCTAATCGTGTAAGGGGATCGATCATTGTTGTCGTCCTCGACGATCGAAATTATGCTGTCGTTATCGTCCTCCTCCTCCTCCACCACCACCACCTCCTCCTCCTTCTTTGCATTGACATCCTTCGCGGCTTTGTTACTCGTACTCTCGTACGTCCAAGGACGGAAAAAATTCTCAGCCATCTTTATTCAAATTTTGAGAAATATCACGATAATATATACATATATATATATATATATATATATAAATATTATTATTATTATTATATATATATATAATAATAATATCTTTTAACAATTATAAATTATCACAAGATATCGATTTCTCTTTTTTTCTTTTCCTTATCTTCCTTTCGAACGATTTTTCTTCTACGATCCTCTTGACGAGACGACGATGTACGAAAAGAAAAGTAAAATGAAAAAAAAAAAAAAAAAATAAAAATAAATAAATAAATAAAATAAATAAAACAAAATAACCGGACACTCCTTATTCCGACCGATCTATGAACGATAGATATTTTCTATTCGCGCTTGTCACAAAAATTATTCCTTCCTAAAACGTAAAAGTTTCACAACGAATATTCTTGCATAACTGTTTCAGTCGTTTCACCGGGGAAAGATTATATACCGTCGAAAGTTCCCACCCTCTTGCTTGGGATTGGGTCTTACCCTTGGACGGACAGAACTAGAGAAGGGTAGAGAGATGATTGGTAGAGGGGTAGAGAAAGAGAGAGAGAGAGAGAGAGAGAGATAGAGTGAGACACGCTTTGAAGAAGAACCGAGTGGTGGGCTTTCGGAGGGCCTGCCGAAGGCTCGGTTTACGACGCTCTGACCCTTCTGTCATGAATTAGTCAACTGTATAGGTGAGAGAGAGAGAGAGAGCTATGGGAAGATGGGAAGGGAGATCAGAAAAAAAAAGAGAGGGGAGGATAGAAAAAATCGAGGGGTACGATCGAGGCGTTGCAATCCCCAGACATGCCCACTACTGCGTTCTCCGAAACGTGCGTTTCCCCAACCCCTCCACCCTCAACCCCTAATCTCCAATTCTAACCCCTTTATGCAGAAAAGTACGCTTTCCTATTACCAGAAAGAGATTAACTCTCGGCTTCGAGCATAATTTTTTTATTTCTTTTTTTTTTTTCGTTTACCGAAACAAAAAATGATAATAATGATCGACGATGGGAAACAAAAAAGAAAGAAAGAAAGAAAGAAAGAAACTCGTGAAAGATTTTCGTAAATACCGAGCTCCCTACCCCCCACTATTGATTCGCGCTATCAAAATTTGTTTTTTTTTTTTTTTTGTTTTTTTCTTTCGTCGAATTTATCGTATATGCGTCGTCGCAAAAAAAAAAAATAAATAAAAAATCCCTAAAAAGCGTCCCGTTGGAAGCCCTGAAATTAAATCAATACGAGACTTCGTCAAAGAGATGCTTTGACGTTAAAGAATCCCTTTGATTAAACGAACGTAACGTGTTATTAACGGTTCGCGTAATCGAAGTTACGTTTACGTGAAAAAAAAAAAAAAAATAAAAAAGAAAAAAAAAATATACAGAAAATCCTCGATTACGTGGAAAAATATTTACGTGAGGTTAAATCGAGTCGATACGGGGGAAAAAGAAAAAGGAAAAGAAATTATTGTAAATAGTCATTATTGCAACTGCCAGGTATCGAGATTAGGAAGGGTCTAAGTGGGAGGGATAGTATGAGAAACAAAAACGGCGTTTACGAAGGTCATACGCAGAACACGAGGAGATTTGCTAGAGTACCACCACCACCACCACCACCACCACCACCACCACCACCACCACCACCACCACCACCACCACCATGATCACCACCACTTTGGACGACAATGAAAAAGGGACACTGCCGCCACGTTTCTCTCTCTCTCTCTCTCTCTCTCTCTCTTTCGTTGTATCATAGCGGAGTGTATGGAATATATTGTAGAGAGAAGTTGCGAGGGTGGAGCCCTGGATAGCCCTGTGTTGTTCGTTGATTTATTGTAATACTCCAAGCGAAACTACCCTCCAGAAGCGAGCCACATCCACGTTTGCACCACCTCCCCCCATACACCTCTTTCTCTCTCTCTCTCTCTCTCTCTCTCTCTCTCTCTCTCTCGTTTTTCTCGTCAACCAAGAGAAGAACACCCTTCTGTCAAACGACCTACGAAGACCATACAAAAACCGACTTCGCTACCATTCGATATATCCCAGTGTTGTGCCCTTTTGTTAAATTCGTCACGACGTCCTTTTTGATTTTCTCCACCGTCCGGATCACGTCGTATGGTATTTAACGATACAACAAGATTTTCCTACATCCGTGAAAAATCTAACCTGTTAAAGAGCTTCGTAATACTAAATAAGATCTTCTATTTCTTATTCTTATTCTTCTACCACTTCGACTTGGTAGGTCCAATCTTGACAAACGCGATCCAACGTGTAAAAAAAAAAAAAAGTAAAAAGAAAAACCTTCAAATTTAATCGATAGAACGTATCACAATCGCAAAGAAACGTACACTGTGACGAATAAATAATGAATAATTATTTCTTATGCGAACGATAGAGAAATTTTAATATCCGATATGAAATTTGTCCTACAATAAATAAATAATAAATAAAACGTCTCCTATAACGAATAAATAATGAATAATTATTTCTTATGCGAACGATAGAGAAATTTTAATATCCGATATGAAACTCGTCCTACAATAAATAAATAATAAATAATTATTTCTTATGCGAACGATAGAAAAATTCTTATATCCGATATGAAACTCGTCCTACAATAAATAAATAATAAATAAAACGTCTCCTATAACGAATAAATAATAAATAATTATTTCTTATGCGAACGATAGAAAAATTCTAATATCCGATATGAAACTCGTCCTACAATAAATAAATAATAAATAATTATTTCTTATGCGAACGATAGAAAAATTCTTATATCCGATATGAAACTCGTCCTACAATAAATAAATAATAAATAAAACGTCTCCTATAACGAATAAATAATAAATAATTATTTCTTATGCGAACGATAGAAAAATTCTTATATCCGATATGAAACTCGTCCTACAATAAATAAATAATAAATAAAACGTCTCCTATAACGAATAAATAATAAATAATTATTTCTTATGCGAACGATAGAAAAATTCTAATATCCGATATGAAACTCGTCCTACAATAAATAAATAATAAATAATTAATTTCTTATGCGAACGATAGAAAAATTCTAATATCTTATACATGAAACTTGTTATCTCGTTTGTCTATAAAACGAAACTCTGATACTAAACGATAAATAATAAATAACAATTGTTTCTTGTACAATGACATTAGACAATAGAAAAATTATGATATCCTATGTGAAACTTATTGTTCTCTCGTTCGTCTCTTTAATACTAAACTTGCGTGGCTCGCTTCGACGACGCACTCCCTCGGCAACCCCCGTTTCCTTGTCAATGTCACACAGGGATGAAACTCGCAGAGAGGGTTTCGAATCTAAAATGGATTTAACCGTTCGTACCGTCCGTACTGTAATTTATTATATATTATAATTGCGGTTATATTCTTCCCTCGATTTTATAGATTCCTTGATCAGAAAACCTTTACGTATTTCGTCGTATGAGCTTAACTTTACGTGATAAATTTTCATTCGTAACAATTTTCGTTGTCAAAATTCATTTGAATATTTTCATTTCGGTTATTTGAAATTATTCGAATTTTGTCGAACATTCTCCACTCGATAAAAACGCAATCGAATCGAGTATTTCTTAAAAGTAGCGTCACGATTTCTCGTCTAACGTCATTTCCTCCTTTATTTCAGAAAATTCTCGCACGCGGAAATGCAAAAAAAAAAAAGAGAAAAAAAAAAAAGAAGAATAAAAGAAAATAAAACGTTGACCGAACGAAACACATTCTCGAACTCGTCCGACGGTCGAACGACTGTCCGCGGAAGGCCCCATTTGTACGGGGGAGGGGAGGGGTGGAGAGGGGGGAAGGATCGTTCTTCCTTTTGAAAAAAAAAAAAAAAAATGTAAAAAGCAAAAAAGAATTACAAATTTTAAAAGTTCACCGACGGTAACGACAAACTCTCCTCTTTCTTCCCCATTTTAAGTTACGAATCGAAAACGCTGACCTTTCCGTGAATATGATTGATCGAGCCCGAGACTTGAAAAAAAAAAAAAAAGAAGAAGAAGAAGAAGAAGAGGAAAAAAAAAAGATCTTCCTGTCGCGTTCCCATTGAAAATCCCACCGATCCGTCTTACTCTAACTCCTCGAAAGTCACAACAACGAATTGCACCTTCTGATATTAGTTGTACCTACATAGAGAAAGAGAAAGAGAAATAGAGAGAGACAGAGAGAGAGAGAGAAAGAGAGAGAGAGAGAGAGAAAGTGATTTGTATGGATCAGTATATTTCGGTTTTTGAATGCAGCTAAACAAACACGTTGTTACGCATATATTTATAGTTTACAAGTTATTTTAAAAAGAAAAAAAAAAAAAATAAAAAGAAAAAACGCACATCCATCATTTGAGAATCGTCTTTCCAATAATGCTCCCATTTTCGAAATCGAACGTGTCCTTCTTTTTTTTTTTGTATTTTTTTTGTTTTTTTTTGTTTTTTTTTGACAAGAATAATTACAATCAATGGATTGGGACATAAAACCGATTAACATTGAAATGAACGTTTGATCGAGATCGTTATTTTTTTTTTTTTGTTGTTGTCGTTGTTGTTATCTCTCTTTTTCCGCTCTTCCTCTTCTTTTTTCTTTTTTATTTTTATTGTTATTATTATTATTTTTTTTTTTTTTTAACGTGTTCACAAGCAAAAAGTAAATTGACCGATCGAAAAGAAAGAGGAAATCTTTCAGTAAAAATCGAATCTGTCAATATCGAATGACTGATCGATCAGTATGAACGGAAAATCCTGAATATGGTTAATTTTCGTCCAAGCGGGTGCGATTTTTTCTTTTTTTTTTTGTTTTGTATTTTTTTTTTTTTTTTTTCTTCTTTTTTGTTATAAGACTACATCGAACTACGTGTTTTCGGAAAATGATAGGACAAAATTGGGATAGGCAATGCGGCAATACCGGAAAAAGATCCAAAATTGAATCGGAGCGATTGATGTTCGCAAAAAAAAAAGAAAGAGAAGAAGAAAAATAAAAAGAAGAGAAAAAAAAAAAACAAAAAAAAAAAGAAATATCTATCTTGCCTATAACGTGATGAAGAACGTGTGGTATCGTCGATCGATCATTTCCATTTATGGTACACGCGTACCTCTCCCTTGATTTTGAGCAGAATTTTTGCCACTCTTTAATTTTCTTTTTCTTTCTTCCCACCCCCCCCCCCCCCCCACTTCGCTTTTTCCAACACTTCTGTTCGTCTAAAAATTTACGAATAGAAACTCGACGCGTGCTGTTATCCACACACACACGCGCACACACGTATCTCTAAATTTTTAAGAAAAAAAAAATATATATATATATTTTTTATAATATATATACATATATATTTCTTTTTTCCCTTACGAACTATAATTATTTCTTCGCGAATGTTAAAAAAATAAAAAAAGAAAAAAAGAAAAGAAATTGCTTTTACCACGAGACTTTCCAAGTAAATTCTTCATTTTCAGATTTATACAGTGTTGTATAAATCCCATTGTATCCCATGTACCCTGAGAGATCTCATAGAGAACTATTTCTTTGGTTCTTTGAAAACAAAAGCTTTATAGAGAAAAAAGAAAATAAAATAAAATAAAATAAAATGAAATAAAATGAAACAAAACAAAACAAAACAAAAACTTCTCAATACCCTTCGAGGTTTATAACATTGATATAAATTAATAATACGACGAGATATTTCGATGTAATAACGAGGGAGAGGAAAAAAATAAAAAGAAGAAGAAGAAGAAGAAAACTTCGTTCAAGATTGATAAACAAACAGGGTATATACTACTTACTTATGGTTCGCATGAATTCGAAAGGAAACGGCTGTTTGAACGCAGAGAGTGAAAAAGAGAGAGAGAGAGAGAGAGAGAGAATAAGAGAGAGAGAAGGAGATAGAGATAGAAAGAGAGAGAGATGGTCCAGCCACTCACTCACTCACACTTTTGTCGAGATGTCGAGGGTTAAAGTCAAGGCAAGCCCTATTAT
>OU427001.1:8468264-8513264 GCA_911387935.1 Dolichovespula saxonica
TCGTTTAAATACATTACGATATGTTACGAATATTATGAATATGCAATTTTCACTAAAGAAAAATAATTTAGAAAATCGAATGTATTATTTATTAACGATTTACTGCAATTCACTGTTCGTATGAAAAATATAAATTAACCAATCATTGGATACTGGCTCTCATTTCAATCTGCAATTACTATTGGATAATCAATTGATTCAATTCAGAAACATACCGATCATTTCTTCCAATAGAAACGAGAGAAAGATACGCGACCCCCCCCCTATCAGACTTATACTTTACGCTTATTGGTCGTAAACATGTTACGTTAAAGATGTCGCTCAAAATCAACAGTTCGATTGGTTAAAAACTAACAGTTATAATATATCGAAGTTCTTGAAATGCTTTGGATAGCATTATTTTGTATCGTATAGATTTGTTTTGAAATATTCTGCGTAAGCGTATTATATTAAACTTTATTGTGTCCAACAGAAAAATTAATGGATTAAAAAATAATACAGTGTGCACATGTAATATTGTTCATAATTTTTAAAATTATAACTTTCAAAAGATCATGTTGCAAGCTGTCTTAAAAAATAAAAAAGATGTACTTATGAATTTTTGTGCACCTTGTTTACAACCAACCGTTACATGCGATACCATTAGTACAGAAGGATATGATGTGACTAATCTTATACAAGATCCTTGTAATGGCTTCTTAGCTTATTCTTGTATCAAACCACCAGTACAAATTGACTTTACGTTCCTTTGCAACGTACAGATTCATCATATCTGTATTTGGCCATCCGTTGGTTCACAGAAATCATCTGGTTTTCAAATATATGCAAAGACGGTTAATAACAATACTATGTCATATACTTTATTGTCAAGCGGATGTTTAAGCGAAAATAATACTGGAGTATTATTTTATGCGGCTAATGTAAATCCCGCTAATATTTCGATAGCACCAAACTTTTTGCAACGTTATATCAAAGGATCAGCTAGAAATATAGTATCTCAAACTAAAAGCTTAAGAATATGTATATTTAAGACACAAAATTCGGTACCGGCGCTAGGTAAAATTGAAGTATGGGGATCGGTGTCATCAAAATCTAGCAAGGATATTGTAGCAAGTATAGATGCCTTATGGTCAGCTTCTCAAACATCAGCCTGCCTGCCTACAACAAATCATAGATCTAATGTATCTACTGTTAATGTCAAGGATGCTGATGTACAGAACACGTATGTATATTAATTTATTAGGTCCTTTTTTTTTTTTTTTTTTTATAGTTTATTATATAAACGGTTAAAGATCATTAAATAGTTTATTATATAAACGGTTAAAGATCGTTAAATCGTTTTATATCTGTAATAGAAACGAAGCAAGAACTTCACTGGAAATACCAGATAGTTTTTTAGACGCAATCACATGCGAAATCATGACCCAACCTATTTTATTGCCCAGTGGTAAAACTATCGATCAAACAACTTTAGAGAAACATGGAGAAAGCGAAGCTTCGTGGGGTAGGTCTATATCTGATCCTTTTACTGGACTTCCGTTTAACGAAAATCGTAAGCCTATAATGGCGACCACATTAAAGATAAGAATAGATAAGTTTCTTCTTGAGAACTCAACCACGGATGAAATTAAAAGATTACCGCGAGTACTGGGTAATAAATCAATAAATCATAATACCTCGTATCAACATCTCATGGCTTGTCAAAATAATAGAAATTCGAAAGAATCTACCTCATTGATGAACGATTCAATCAGAAAAAATACCAATGGTTTAGAAGCGAAAATTCCTTTGGAATTAAATAATACGGTTCAAAGAAAATGTCAACGTCATAAATTACCTATGACTCCAATTCATTTAAAGACTGTTCCTTGTGCTAAAAAATTGAAGACATCCAACTTGGATTCTTCCATAAACTGTGATAATGATATTGAAAGAAATACAGATGAACAAATTCATCAGCATAATGTAGATAACGATATTGACGCCGATATTCAAGTTGCGTTGTCATCTATTAAACGTTTCAGTACACCAAAAAGTCTTCAACTTTATACTTCAACTGTAAATAACTGTGATTGTTGTACAAATAGTATATTTTATAAATTGCCATGTGATCATGTGGTATGTAGAAGAATACTAACAACAACTGAAAAGAATCAGTGTCAATTATGTGGTTTAATTTATGAAAGAAATGCTGTAAAACGCATACATGATTAGGCGAAAGTAAAACATTATTTTTGTTTTAAATGAAACTAATGAAGTTTCTCGAGTTCCTCGATTAAATAAATAATACAAATACGATTTAACAATTCGCCTAGGAAGCAATTATTAAAAATATTAAAAAAAAATATTATATATTATATTTAAGGAATTTTTATTAATTTTGGAATTAAACCTAATCGCTGTACATTTTATAAAATATACAAAATGTATAATAAATATTTTAATAAATTATGTGATACAATTATGTTTGGTTACCACATAATTTTATACATTTATGTTTTTTAACGTAGATGTATATTTGTATATATTCATAAATATATCCATCACAATATTTTGTTTGAACAAATCGGTAATTTAAAAAAAAAAAAAAAACCCGGAGTTGTGCATTTATATTTTATACAAAAGATTTTCTACGAATTATATTTTATATATTGCAAAATATATTGTATGAACAGTTTTACAATAATTCAAGATATATATCCGTTGTATTATATATATATATATATAAATTTTTCTATTTTTAATAAAAAGAAAAAAAAAAGAGAGGGAGAGAAAAAAGAAACGTTCGATATTGAACTTCTTACGATCGACAATACTTTTCTTTTTCTAAAATTACTTCTTATCAATTTTCGATGATTCATAACACAGTGAATCCACTACCTTGGCTTTGTCGTTTGGCAATATTAAATAGTGATACTAAATAGTTGCGTGTTTCGGGGCTGACATAAAAAGTAAGTATATGATCCGAGTTTGTTGTTGGCGTTTCTAAAATGTCAGATTGACCGTCACTATTCGTAGATAAACTGGCCAAGCCAGTGCTGCTTGTACGAACGTATTCCGCAACTCTTGCTCTCATTTCTTGATCCATCTGAAAAATACAATAGTTATAATAATCAACTTATAACGACAATAACGAATCATCGAATATCTCGTGATACCTCGTGTTCTGTGGGCGATAAAGCTCTATTTGTTTGTGGCATTGCAGGTGGACAATACAAACAAAGCATCGTTGATTCCGAAGAATGATCGATGCTTGTTAATTCCTTTAAAGGCAATATCTTTTCAACGCTATCTTCGGCAATATTAACAAGTAACAATGCTTGACGCGTGAGAACTAATGTTACGGCTCGATTACTTCCTTGTTGTAAAACGTAATCTGCATTAGCCACGTGGAGAATATTGTCACGGGTGTTTTCTAACAGAGGTAACAAACGCCATGCGTATCGAATCGATGCATTATTGTTACCGCTGCTATACTGAACCACAGGATGTTGTCGGGGCTGTAGAAAAGTTGACATTAAATATAAAAACCAAATAAAATATAACGTCGTAGGAAATAATTCGAACATATTCCAAAGTGTGGTTTACCAGAGGTAAAGGATTCCATCCTGCACCCTGTAATAAACCTTGTCCTGTAAGTGCAACTAATTCTGCAGCACCGCTGAGTGGTTTCGTCACCACACCGACCAATCCAAGTCCAACGCCTGTAACTAAACTTTTGGTCGTTGCTTCGCCCGACCATACCTGTTGTAACGGATGATGGGCCAATCCAGCGACAGCGGCTGAAAGTAGACGTTGTGAGAACATAAACGGAGCAATTGGATCAATTGGAATGTCATTTAAAGTAAATACGTACCAAGGATACTCATACCAAATCCAGTCAAACCTTGATAAAGTCCTTGCGCCATACCCTGCGGACGCATTCTTCTTGCTTCCTCTTGACGTTGAAGATGTTCTTCGTCTAACGTTAATCTATCTAAATTTCTAGCGACGCTAGACGCTAATTTTGTCACGGAATTAACCGTACCTATGATACCGTACGAATGATAAGTATAATTATTCAATTAAATTAAAATTAAAATATTTTATTATGTATGTATGCAGATTAAATTGTTTTTATCACCTGCTGTGATATGCTTCATCAAACTAGCGGATCCATGCGTTATACCGACGATAAAACCCCAAGGTCCTTGCAACAAACCTTGAAACGGAAGAGAAACAAAGTCTCTAAGACCTGAACCGAGTGCCTGCGCTAAGCCTCCTGGGGATCCGAGTATCTCTAAGGATCCGACCACCCAACCTATGGCGTACGTTTCGTTAAATATTTAAACTTATCGATAATATATATCTGACAAGTTAAACTTACCAGCACCGAATATAGCACCGGATAAATAATGCATAGTAAGCGCGTTCCCTAATCTATAGGGTGTAGTCAATATATTCTTCCTTTCGAAAGTGCTAAAATATAAGGGCGAATGATCCAATGCCACGTATAAACGTACGGATGTATGTACGCTTAATAAAATCGATACTGGATCTATTGTAAAATTTTGTAATCTTAAAGGAGCGCTCAATATTTTAGCGTCGACCATAATATAATCCGATACGTAAAGAGTCGTTGATATCAATGCCGGTTGAATCTTCCTTGATGTGCCGGTTGGTGCGCTAAATCGCGGTGGTACCATAGAATTCGCATAATCTAATAAATGACTTATGTAGGTGTCCTCGATATAAGCACTGATAGGTGCGAATCTCAAATGTAAGTCCTTAGACGCTAAAAAAAAAAAAGAAAAAAGAAAAGTGATAAAGATATTAACATAATCGAGGTTATTATTAATATCCAAAAAAAAAAAAAAGAATAAAAAAAATAAACAACGCGATATTTCTATTCGTACCTATTATATCTCCATTTATTTCCCAAACGTAATCGGCAGTTATCAATGAATTTTCTTTGATTTGTTCCATGTTACTTATTAAACAGTTAGATTGATAAAACGTCGTTCCTCTCGTTGTTAACGGACTTTGACTGATCAATACAACGGGAAAATCAAAACCCCCTTGATCGAATACTTGATTATCCAATTGTAAATCCCCTATGCATAAACAGAGATTAACGAAGGTGGGTCTCGCGTGCAAAGTAACAATCAAATCCGTCATTGACAAACTCGCAACTTCGGTTCTTTGACCATTCTTATTAATATCCTTTAATATGATGATAGTAATTCCATGAAAATATATCGTCGCGGAACCTTCCCTGTTGCTCGCCGAATAAGTTTCATTTATCAATTTCGATCGGTCATCGTAATCGTTACGATTCTTATTGTTACTTTTTTTAGGAATCAATTGTTTTGTTACGTTGGTTTGCGACGAAATCGAGGAATCCGTTAATGTGGCATCTTCCTGTGCTGAGAAAAAACTAGTCGCTGACGTTGAACTACTTGAATATTGTATGTTAAACGACTCTCTGTTATCTCCCGTTAACGTTTTGAAATTCTTCGAAATAATTTCGGCTTCGTTCGATTTCTGTTCCTTGTGCATCAATCGATTTCTTATATCCCTAGCGGATACCTCTATTTGCGAGATAGGAACGACATTAATATGCGTTGTGTAGCAACGATTGTGCATTATCAATTTAACGTCCCCGTAAGATGGTAATCGTACGTAATGATCCATAGGTATATTCGTCAATGCTGAGAGACTAATACCGCGTGACCATTGCAATTCCTTTCGTTGTATCGGCTCGTCGTTATTTGGCAATGCCGATAATAAAAGTATATTGCACGTAGTTGGTACCGGGGTATCGGGTAATCTGTTACCGATGCACGGAAGAGAATAATGACAGGTTGCACCAGTTTCAACCTCGCATATCCACGAAAAATGCGGTGCATCCGGTACGATACCATCCGCATTTTCATTGGCCTGTCCCAACAAGAGTTTATACGGACACATATTCTCTAGCAATAACTGAGGATGATTGTCAGCTTGTACCATAACGTACGATGTACCTTTGTCCTCTTGAATCGTCAATACCACCGACATCGTGGCAGAGCCGTTCGGTATAGCAACGCACTTACGACTCATCGTCTGATCGATTTTAACTGGACAAGACCATCTGTGGCCTAAACTCAATGAAACATATAATACGAGGGATTCTATGTTGCTATTTTCGTAAAGCATGTGCCATTGAACGATAGGAGTAGCCTGATGTTGATCCTCGGACGGTCGAATATTTTGACTGTAAGGAGTGAGATCGTGCGGTAATTTCAAGTCGTTCGACGATTCGTCGACCGCAAGGGTGGCGATACACAATTCCTGATCCGTCAAATTGCCGACGACGTGGCTGCTCGTCATTCTAACCAAACGCATATCCTCGTGCATGCTAGAAGTTATGCTGACTATCGTCACGCTGGATCCACAATCAACTATGGTCTTAACGTTGCCCTCGACTGGAATGAGACCTCCTATACGAGGCATATAAAAACTTTGACTCCAATCTGGTCTGGCCAATTGAAGAGCCTGCGACGTATAATACGTATCACCGATGCCAACGCCCAAATGAAAAGTGCCTTCCAATTTAGGTGGAGTGACGATCCCGTAATGGGGAACCTGACAGAGTTCGGTATCCTCTGACACGAGGGAGATATAACATCCCAACGAATTCAATATGAAACACCACGGCTGTAATTCCAAAAGTAGAGTGCTCGATACCAATCCTGCGTCTTGATATTTAACTTGAACGTGAGTTTGGGGTTGTTCCGCCGGTATCCATTCGGTTATGTCGTCCGCTTGGAAGGGCCACCCAGGCTCGTCCCTCTGACTCTCCAATTCCTTCAAAACATTATCTATGTCCTCTATCTCGGGCCTTCTGAAAAATTTCCTCTGATCCACCGAACTGTAAGACAACGGTACGTACGGATTGGACGCGCATATTCCAGATTCCAATTGGAAGGTTAATTGATGGAAATGTTCGAATGTACCGGGACAATACAATTGTTGCCGTTCCCCACGTCCGTTGACTGTAGTGCTCGATAACATTTTTAACGACGGCGTTTCCATTTGCACCTTAGCCGGTACCGGTAAATGCGATCGTATCATGTAAAGCGGACTTAGTACGGCGAGTATTTTCAATTTTTCTTGAACGTTTTGCGTTATTATCCTAACCCAAATACTAAAGAATTGACCGCGCTCTTGCAAAGGCACTTTAACGAGCCACGGCTGACTCAATTTGGCGTTCGGCTGAAGTGGTATATCCCCGGTCCACGATAGATTAGGTATATTCGTAAAACGTAAACGCATAGCCATCTTTCTGTTGTTCTCTATTACGATGGTAGACGGTTGACTCTTACCGTGCAACGTGTATGCATTCTTCGATACGGTTACCTTATTACTCGTCTCGGCTTCGTATTTAACCAATTTCATTTCAAAATTGTCTATCAATTGATTCGATATTATCAATTGTCCGCCAAACGTTACAAGCTTTTGCGTTGCCGATAACGACGAAACGTTAACGAATATAGTCATGTCTACCAATGGATTCGTAAATTCGACCAAATGCGTTCCATCCTTATTAACCGGAAACGGCCGACTCCACATCCAAGCGTTCGCTTCAATCGATATTCTTATCATATTATTGCCAATGTGTCTCCACGAATAAAAATTACATTCTCTTGTTTCTAACAATACATTGTCGTCCGTACCGCTTTGTCCAAAACGAATTGGAACATTGCAATCGTTGGCTATGACGTATCTAGTTAATATAATGACACCTTTCTCCTCTGTATTCAACGATGCGGACCATAAATATGAGGATACGGAAAGTGTGTGAGTTATAGTCGGGCTAAGCTTCAACGAGAACGGTTTACACATTACTATAATGTCGGTTTTATCCGACAGAGAAATTTGAAATTTTCCATCCAACGGATCCAATACTTCTTGCATTATTAAATAACCATAATCCAATATATGAATACTTATTACACCGTTGATATCGATGAGGGTCGAGCCATCCGTCCATCTGTTAAAAACGAGTATGGCACCTTTGTGTTCTATCGACATGAAACATTGCATCTCTGGAATGGTGCCCTTCACCTTAAAATTATTCAATGGGTTAACCAAAGTATCGTAAGCAGATGATTCTATGTGATTGTACAGTGACACGTGAATAATGCCAATGTTTAAAGCTGCCTGTAGATTCGGTATTATCGAGGAGTTAAAATATGAATCTATACGTAAACAGGCAGCCAATGCTCGGGCGGATACAAGTGTTTTTGAAACTGAGTTATTAACTGGCATTAACAATATTACACGCCAGACGCACGCAACTACGCGTGCCGGTGCTTTTTCCGGTAAATCCAATCGATAAGTATCGGTTTCTGATAAATAAAAATCAGCGTAATGCTGATACGCCATGTGACTATCGCTCCAGTATTGTAAAGCACAGGACACTCTGTCCGTATAAAATCCTTCGTTGTCCGTGGTCTGTAATATCATTAATTAATATCATAAATTAATACATAGTTAATCGATAATATATATAAGTTGACTCGAATCCCATCGATTACGAATAATAATAAATATTTCTCTATTACCTCAAACGGTACAGGAGAGACATGTATTTTCGTTAAAGTTCTTGGCTGAGGATATCTCCAAGCCATCGCTTGTTGAGGATAAGTAAAAAATATGACCTGCGTATATCATAAAACGTTAAAATATTACGTCGTATATAATTAACCACGTAAATCCTCTTACCTGGTATGGGAAAGGTAACTCATCACCTGTACCATCTATAAACTGAAACGCGCCGGCTTTCAAGTCGTCCTTATAATGCTGTTCGGTCGACAAAACGACTTGCATTTCGTTGCTGTTTTCCTTCACGTTAGACGTTCGAAAATTACTTAATAGTAATTGGCAATCATCGATAACAGTCTTAATAATATGAATTTGATCCGGTCCGATATCAAGATAAATACTGTCGCTGTCAGCTTGTATTTGTATTTGAGGAACAGCTTCGACATCCTGCCAGGACTCCCAGAGAAGACATATTGTTACGTTGTAACACCACGGCTTTAATAAAACCTTTATACTTCCGTTAAGGATGGCAGATATGATAAAAGAATCGACGGATATATTTGAAAATATTCTGTCCGGTCTCAATAGCGTTGAAATATTTCCGTTCAATGTCGCCAAGCTAATGATTATTTCTGAATCCGAGCTGGTCTTTAACGAGATTACAATTTGTTTCGTACTTAAATTTAAATCTGGCAAATGTATCCTTTTATTTTTAAATGACAATTTATCATCGTGCATAGCTTTCCTATCATCGACATCCCTCGCAGATGATTTTGTATTACTATCGTCGATAAAACATGACGAAATCTAATAAAAAAAAAATATATATATATATATATATATAATAAAAAAAAAAAAAAGAAAACAAAACAAAATATATTTACCAAGCGATCTCAATCAAAATATGAATATCAATATAAAATAGTATATTTCTTACGTGTAATACCTTACTGTTTATATCATTTATTAGATTTAGTCTTGACAATGAAAAATAAACTTTCGTAGGACGACCCATGTCCACGAAGAAATGTGTGTTTTTCCCAGGATATTTTTCACACTTTATTATTACAAATGACGGCGGTATACCAGTATCCGGATGTGGTATGCCACTTTTTGTTTGTATCATATAAATATTAAAATCCTTTTCGGTTGGTATCGAAGTTAACTCTTGTGCATCCTTGGCACCCAACGCTATTGTCATGTCGAAACAAGAAATCTGCAATAGCATGTAATAATAATAAATATATATTGGTAAAAAATAAATGTTAAATCGTAATAAAAATTAATGTTAAATAGTAACATACTTGCATCTTTTGCGACAAATTTTGTTGCCATAGATAAAGATTTGGTTGATTGATCATTAGATAAAGTAAAGGTTGCTTTAAATTGCCATTGTCGTCTTCATCTGCATCATTCATGTCCTGTAATACATTTAAAAAAAAAAAATAAAAAAATAAAAATAAAAAAAAATCAATTTTTTTTATTTTATTTTATTTTATTATTTTTTTTTTTTTTTTTAATTAATTATATTATTAAAATATATGGAAGGAGAAATACTTACCACTTCGTATTCCGAATTGATATGTACCCTTTGTGTTTCATAAAGTATGAACGTGATTTTTCCACAATTAATTAGAAACTCACACGGAGGTAGCATTAAAACTTCTGAGAACGGTGGTTTTCCCTGTTACAAATAAAAAACATTAAAACAATACTCGTTCTATATTTTATGTGTTAAAAACAATATAAATTTTGCGTACGACAATCGTTGAATTTATGCTTGACATTTCAAAGTCTACCCCGCTGTCCTTAGTGACATCTATCTCTTGCTCCTCGGATGTTTCCTTAATCCAGGCGACTTGCTTCAAAATAGGCAAATTTTTGTCGCTTTTATCATTAGAAACATCCGTAATTTCGATCTCCTGCACCTCTCCCGACAGTAACGTCTTACATTCGTTAGACAGGATGGAAATTAATTTAAGTTGATCTAGATTAACTGTTATTTCGATATCCGTCATACAATTTATTTCCACTGCGCTTCCACAAACTATCGTGTCAGGCTTCAGTTTGATCGTTGGAGCAATTATTAAACAAAGATCGAACCTACACGCGCACACACACACACACACATATATATATACACGTATATACATATAAGATCAATTTTGAAAAATGTTCATACTCATATCACGACGTTATTACAAAGTTAAATTATTTTAATACTTACTTAGCTAGTACAGGAAAAGTTGAAAAATGTGGTTCCAAACTGTTCCCATTTCCAAGTTTGTTCCATTCTAACGCAGGGTTCTCATTCATTGTATAAAGATACGATTGGGACATACGCTGGAAAATAAAGCTCTCATTGAAAATATGTTTATATTTAATTTAAACGATGTAGAAAAAACAAAAAAAAAAAAAAATAATAAAATAAAATACCATTGTATGATTATATCAGACCTTATTAATACTCATTTGATAGTTCTTCCATGTAGTACTATATACGCATATACCCTTCACATTGATTTGATATTGACGATCCTCCACCGCAGAACCCGGTATATTTAATATATTTGCTTGCGCGGCGTGTTGATATATGTCAGATCGTAACGGTGTTCTACAAATTGGATTTTCTGCATGCGGTGTAATACGAATACCATCGAGCTAAATTTATGAGAGAGAGAGAGAGAGGGGGGGGGGAGAGAGAAAAGAAAAAAAAAATTTTTTAATCGTCGGACTGTTATAATTCGTTGAAAGTTCAATCGGCATGTATAGACAAAATAAAATTTGATCATCGTTTTACCTGTAAAATTAATAAATCGTGTTGTAATTGATATCTAGCAGGCGTTGACACCGGCACCATTAGCCTGAGCCCTTTAAATTCTAAATGTATCAATGGTAAAAACTCGTTATTGATACTCGTAATTTTGACCAATATAGATGTGATGATCT
Source organism: Dolichovespula saxonica (assembly GCA_911387935.1). Lineage (NCBI taxonomy): Eukaryota > Metazoa > Arthropoda > Insecta > Hymenoptera > Vespidae > Dolichovespula > Dolichovespula saxonica. The sequence goes on from OU427001.1 coordinate 8,479,782, forward strand.
CTTGTTGATCGTTTTTTCCTACTTTTGGATCTCTCTTATCGATATCGATAAGCGGTTTTGCCAATTGCACGTATTTGCTAAGTATACTTAGGGGTAATATTATGTCGACCATTTGTATTTTTATATCTATTTCGGATATGTATGCATTCGTCGATACCAATGCTTCCGTCATGATATCTTTCTGTTAAAATATAATATTTATATAATATATTATTTATTTTTTTGCGAATATTTCAACGATCGCACCTTTTCATTTGTTCATACCTTGTTATTTTTGTAACGTCTGTAAGTACCCCAACGATTATGAACATTACCCGATTGTGCTCGCGTAAGCGTAAAACTCAAGAAACCAGAATCATCTCCCTTTTCTAAATTGTCTTCTCTGCCGTACAAGATTATACCGACATATTCACCAACGTCCCAATTTTGTGCATACGGTGCTCTATAAAAAAAAAAAAAAAAAAAAAAAAAAGAATGGAAAAAAAATACTAGATACGATCTAAAAAGATTTTTGCAGAGAATACAATTTGAAAAAAAAAAAAAAAAAGAAAGATAAAGAAAAAATAATTTAAATACAAAACACGATATACCTTGTATAATGAAATATTGTAACTGTTGTAATTTTACTTTTTAACTTTAGATAAACCGGTTGTAAGTCTAATGAGGTAATAATGTCTTCCATTTCCATGACTAATTTCAAAGAAGGTTTTATTTCCTGTCCCATGACATATAATTTAACGGCTATTTTTGTTATTGTCCATTGAATCCAGGCTGTCAAGGTCACGTTATCTTTCTCTGAAATTATTTTTTATATCAAATTAAGGGGAAGAAAAATAAAAAAAAAAAATAAAAATAAACGAGAAAGATAGACTTTATTGAACAACTTACCTGTAATGATATCATCTCTCGATGTAGATATTGTTGAATTTGTAGTCGTGTCTTCTGGATATATAATCTGTGTGGGCGTAGAAGGGGTTTGCGGTATAATTGGAAAAACAACTGCGTTATCGTTAATGATATGAGGTACAACGGTACTACTCTCTTTGGGACTGTTTGTAATAAGCAAAATATTAAGAATTTTTTGTATTATACTACTCATGAACACAACCTATAAAAATAATATACTATTAGTTACTTGACACTACATGAAAATGTTGATGTATTGGTACTAACAAAATGGTAAAAATATTGAAATATGTTACAAGAAATATTACAAATTACCTGTTCTTCAGAAATGGAAATGATAATAGCCGAATTATCGATGTGAACAAAGAGGCTCAATGCAGTAAGGATATTTGAATTTGTTTGCGATGTTGTAGTTTTAGTAGTAAGAGCTACGGTCGCATTCAACGACATTTTTTTAATAAAATTCTTTTGCATTTCCCCTTGTAAAGTATAACAATGAAAATCGGAGAGATTTAATGTCCAAGGGAAACTTTGTGCGTCTAGAATAATAGAACAAAAATAAAGACATTTTATATTAAATAATCCACGTTTGAAATGAACTTACGGTATGTCCACATCCATACAGGCAATTTTACTGGGAATGTTTTGAGATAAGGTGACAGTTGCTCAGAATTAATATTATTCGAATGAATCAAAACACTTGGCAGCTTTAAACTTAATATCTGTAGGTGTTGATCTTCTTCTAATGCTCTGTTTTTAGCCTGCTCTATACCTGTTATGATTCAATTTATGAAAATATCATTTTTAATCGCGTTTAGTTTATTTATATCCTTATTACCATGTGCTCCAATACCGCTCATCGTAGTCGACGGTATGTAGATAACAATATGACCAACACATCCACTTAAAACAAGACCAGACCACCATGAATAGAGTTCGGCTAATCTGACCAATACTCCTGATTTCTGCAAGTTCTATCATGGTCTATGCGTAAATGTAATATATTTTGCGACAAATAATATAATTGCATTATCTAATGAATATTTATATATGTATATATATATTTATATTAACTTATTCATCTAGACTATTAAAGCAATAAAATATTATTTTACTTAAGATTAAATAAAATCAATATAATAAATAAATATAATTAATTGTACCTTTTGTTCTATGTCAATTTTGGATTCATTCTTTTTTGGGATTTCCTCATTTTGTAGCGTTTTTGGCTTTTCACTTATTCTAGAAGATTTTTTTCTATCTTTATCAGAGGAACTGTGTACGCTTTCGTGCAAACTTGGAAAAGTTTTTTTTCGCGTACTGGTATCAGATGATGTACCCTCGGCAGATAATTGACTGTCTTGGCGCATTACACATAATGGTGCCAATTCGTAATAAGTAACTTTATATTCTAACCACTTCAAAAAGAGCGGATCCAAGGAACCTCTTAACGGTGCTACTTGAAGCGAGATAAGTGTTGGGTACGTTTGTACCGAAGCCTTTTTAGGAAACTGTATTACAGCCATAAAAAGTGGTTTGTTTTCCATCTCGCTAAATAAAATACACGTCATTTAAAAAACGATATATAAAAAATTTCACTTTTTTACAATTTAAATTATTATTTATATATTTTCATATAATAACCTGTTAACATCGGATTCTGGACCTGAGAGTATAAATGCTTGTTGAATACCACTAAGCGTAAAAACCTTAAGAGAATTTACGCTCAATTCATTCACATTCATCGTAAATGTTGACAGCCTTTTATAATTTATATTTTCCAATAGTACTTCTAAATATATTGGATCTGCAACATACCAAGGAACTGTTTGTAAAAAATAATTATTTTATATACTTACATAACATTATGAAGACCTTATATATTACATATAATATAATAAAAAATTCTTATACGAAATGCATTTCAAATGATTAAAACTAACATTTATATTACGCGACTGGACATACTTTTTTCTTGGCATGCATCACTAAAGAGAGAAGAACAAACAAGAGGATTTGTCGTTTCGGTGGAATCAAGCAATGATGTTACTATGGAAGTGGCAACCATCAATTTTGGTTTGGTTCCCGTAATTGTAATACTATCAGTATGAAACGTATATGTTTCACAAATTAAATCTAGATGTGTCCAGTATTGTGGATAAAGTAGTTTTTTAATAGAACATTCTACTAAGCATGGCATCATTAATGACGTATGACAATTTGTTGTCAAGTATAATTGACTCTTTATTCCATCGACCTAAACAAAAATTTTAACGTTGACATTTGATTGTGTAATATTATAAATGAAAAAATATACTCAATAATACCTGCATTTTAATACTTTGATGGCATTGTTCAAACATATCCGGTAATAATCCAGTTTGTTTAGAAGCACAAGCAGTAAGTCTGAAGGGATACAAGGGCTCGACCATGTATGCAGTCGCTTTATCGAATTCAATGCTTACGATAGGATCATTTGTGAAAGCTGGCGTTAAAGGCACAGTCTGCAAGAGCCATGACTACATTAAATATTTGGAATTATAAGAAAAAAAAAAAAAAAAAAAAAAAAAAGAGAACCCATAATTCTTATGTTAATATTTACCCTATTTTCAACTATTTTGCGCTGTCTTGGCAATCCAGTAACACAATGATCGGCCAGTTGAAATTGTAAAGAAGCTTTCACGATAGTCAATTTAGTTTTAACCATTGATACATTTTCTCTCAAAGCTTCAAATTCTTCTAATGTAACCGGAGGAAGATCTTCGGCAGAAGGATCTGAAACATTCAATTACATTGTACAAATTTTTTTTTCTTTTTTTTTTTTTTTTTTTTTTTTTTTTTTTTTTAATGAAAAAAAATTTCAAAGCGAAAATTTTTTTATTATTGCTACATGCATATATTCTTACCAGGTTTGGGTATGATATATGGTGTGTAATCGTACTTTGAAGCAGCTTGCTTTATCGTGTCTATACGATGGAAGATTCCTGAACACAATCTGACTGTCACATCTCCAATGATATATCTAATCACTCTTTGTTCAGGAAAGTTACTACAATGTATAACACAAAAGAAGTATAAAATAACATTGCGCAATCTTCACTATGGTTTCTTTTTTTTTTTTTTTTTTTTTGTATATTTCATATGATTTGAATTTGTTTACCTATATTCAAAATTTGAACCAAACTCAGCTAACTTTTCAGATGTTATGTCGTCCGGTAGTTGGACATGATGAACGTAATCCATGACAAAGGCTGGACTTCTTTCCATTAACTTTTCCTCTAAAATGAGATAAAGGAATTTCAGAAGAATTTCATACTGAAAGTTGTTCATTTGTATCATTGTCGTCCGTAAATACCTGAAGCAGTAACTAAATGATAATTTATAGTCCCTTGTTTATAGTCCCTTTTCTTTCCTCTATTTTCCAAAGCATTTTTATCGAATAAAGAATCTTTTAAATAATTTGTATTCACTTTGCCCGCTGTTACATACAACGGTGGCTGAAAAATTGAACTATAGCTTAGAAAAAAAATATTTTGACGCGCGCGTGTTACATATAAATTCTGAAACATACGTACGTACCTGTGCGCCGTCGACGACTTCAAGGTGCCCGCAACTGCAATTACCTCTGGGATAAAGACGTATGCTGGCCAGGCCAACTTGAAAAGTAGTCATTTCGATACCTTGAAGTAATACATCCACTAAAACTCCATTCAATCGTAACGACAAAAATGATTTGTATCTAAGCTTTCTGGACTTATAGAATAGTTGTTCTTTTACGCTTTCAACTACCTACAAACAAAATTTAATCCCTTTCTATATAACCTTAATGTTATAAAATTCAAATAATAATTTATCATTGAATATACCTTAAAAGTTAAAATAGTATCATCGATATAAACGCCTAAATGAATAGTATGTCCAGAATACGCCATTTGTTGTTGACTAGACCAATCGTTTTCCCAATCAATAAAACCAGATGAAATCCAATCGACAGGTAATACCGTTGAAACTATATGCCAAGCCCAACCACCCCAGCCTACTGCTTCGGTTATTGTTCCAATTATTTGACTAATGTCATCTAAAATATTTTCAATTATATATGAAGTTAAAAGTCCGTTAATAAGTTAAAAAAAAGAAAAAAAAAAATATTGGTATTTGCAATAAAGATAACAAAACCTTGGCCCAGTTCTTCCTTATCCTCGGAATTTGTTGATTTTTCTTTACCATTTGGAAATTGTTTTGTTTGCAAAGCCACTAATAACGAAGCTAATCTAAGTAACATTGGTATTTGTTGTTCAGTCACACTGAATTCCATTTTTTGACAGTGAAGATCTAAACGTGTAATGGATGCCCTTTTAGCAGTATTACTGTGATAATTTACAATTAAACGTATAGCCAAAGAACATCGATATAAAACAGGATCCTATATTTAAAATAAGTGGTATGACTTCTTTCTTTATAAATAAATAATTGAATTAAATTTAAATATATCTTTAGTACCTGATACACTTCTATTTTTCCAGAAGCATCCATTTTATCTAAGCATAACGTTAAATCTTGAATAGTAACAATTTTTCTGAGCATAACTTCATAAGTATTAACATCTGTAAATAAATATTTTTAAATTAAAAAAAAAAAAAAAAAGAATGAAACACTTTTAAAGAGAATACCCAATGGATACTGGAATTCTTTTAAACATAATAATTACCGGTAAATGCGGGATTCCATTTATCATCAACGGTTTGCACGCTTAAAAACCTAACATTTACACTCAGCACAATATCCTCTTCTACATATTTTAATATTAGATTGTTACAATGAATTGTTATATTGTTTACAATTTTTGTTATAACACTTTTAATATATCCAGGTGGTGCTTCTTCTCTGTTGGAAGTATATCATTGTGTTGTTAAAATTAATATTAAAATATTATAATAGAATTACTTACTGAAACATTTCCTTTTTGCTTTGCAAGGAATTATTTGTTTTGGTTCCTGGATTTTTTTCATCTTTTAATTTTAAAATACATTCTAAAATTAAAAGTAATTTGAATTTTTAAACTCAAATAACGTTTTTCGAGAAGAGCCCTCTGTTTTACATAATAATAAATATTTACCTATCGTGTTAATTGTTACTATTATCGGTTCTGAATTAATTTTTACCCAGGGAACATGGATCATTAATTCATGTATATGACCGCTAACAAATTTAAAAGGTAAATTCAATTGTTCCTCTAGTACTTCTAATCGTAAATCCAAATTTTGAAAAGATGCATCCCCACCCCATAAGGATAACTAAAATATAAGAATATATTTTATGTGACTGTTTAGTTTTACTATTTTCATTATTTATAGAACTTGTTAATTGTTTAAAAAAAAGTATATATATATATATATATATATATATATATAAATTTCCCTTTAAAAAACATACCTGCGATTGTTCTGGTTTAAAATTTTTAACGTATTTCGCAACATAGCTGAGAATTATAGGTGTTATATAAGATTCCAATTTGAACATTGTGATAAAGAATATAAAGTATATAACATAGTTTTGTTAAATCACTTAAATTACTTTCGATAAAAGTTTATATTTAATTAATATGCCAATGAGTCCTTATGAAGCATCCTTTTTGATATATAATTTAAAAGTATAATTTAAGTTTATCTGAAAATTATAAAATGATTTAAATAGAAATATTCATCCTTTTTATTAACTTAGTAATTTGTTAATGTTTATTAATAATTGCAAATATTTAAATTTAAATTTAAATTTATATTTATTTAATGAAAATTGTTCGATTATAAATAAATATAAATATATGTTAGAGAGTTATGACACTTAAAGTTTGAAATTTTTCGTACAGAAGTGAATTGGGATAAACACAAATTAATAGGCACATTTCAATATGAATTTATTGTTTTCAGGATTTCAAGCACATAAGTTATTGTTTGCTATCAATGATTCTAAAATCATATTTCTTCTTGTACACATTCTACCCGCATATAACACGCTAATCTAGCATTAAAAAAAGCATAATAAAATGCATTATTTCTTTATAGAAATATTATTTATTTGTATTAACTAATATTAACCTTTTGACAAATGCCAAATCAGCTGCACTTGTACAAGATGTTGTTTAAGCAACACAGGTCCCAACTATAATAATCTGATTTCGTCAACTTCTCACGTTTTATTAGAATAATTATAAAAATGTGTCCAAGTAAAAAAATTATTATTTTAATCCAACAATTACGTCAAATATCACAGAAAAGTCTTTTTATCTCATTTTTAACTAATATAAAATTTTTCGAATGCATTCCGATACTTCAAATATAACTGACGACTTTTCTTTTTATGTCCAAACGCAGTTGGCAAAATTGCATTATTGAACTATTCAATATCGATATATATCGAAATATGCTAAATAAATATTATCGAAAATTGTATGCTCAAGAAATATATATATACGTATGTATGTATATATAATATACACATAAAAATTGTACAAAAAATATTTAAAAATTTACTTAATTGAAACGATGTTGTTCACTTACGGTACTTGAATAATTTTGTGTTAAATTTCACGGAAGTCGTATATTTAATAACACCTCGATAATAACCAAAGAAAATATAAAAATTGGCAGTAAGTAATTTGAAACGAGGTCTCTTCTCTTTAAGAAAAAATTCAAATTTTCTAATTTTTTTCATTGGATGCATTGAAAAAGGGTAATTTTTATTGCGCTCAACGAAGATGTACTATGATTGGTTACTCGTATCGTGCTTAATAATTATCGTGACTATTGTAAATCAGACCTCTTCAACTGAAGTTTAAAGTTTAACAAGTTTCGATGGAAATGAACCTTTTGATTCGTTTCATTACATTCAGAATAGAAAATTTTTAATGGTTGATAGTAGTTGCATGCATGGTTGCAGAAAGTCACAGCTCTGAGAATTATCGAGAAAATACTACAAAAATAGTTCGAAATGAATCCTTTAATATATACGAAAACTTTGTTGAATTCACATGGAAGAATAATCAGGCGTATGTATTATTATAATTTCTTAATTTTATCACGAATTAAAGAAATAGTTTATAAAAACAACTTGTGTATATGTATATGTATGTATATTTGTGTGCATGTGGTAGTTTGTTCGAACAAATAGTCTATAGCATTTATATAACAGTGAATAAATACAATGTACATGATATATAATATAGTTTTTTTTTTTTTAAATTATCATTACGTCTTCGTAACAATTGCTTATCTTTCTATTTAATGTTAATACGCATATTATAGGTTATGTTTTTATACGTCATTCTATTCTTAATTCATAAAACTATATATTCATATGAAATGTTTATTTGCGTCCAACTGCATTTTCCAAAACGTCTATATAAATTATAATGTTAAGTTCTTGTGTATTATGACAATCAAGAAATAATAAAGCAATTTTTTTTCTTTCTTTCTTTTTTTTTTTTTTTTTTTTTTTTTTTTCTTTAATTCAGCTTTCAATAAACATTCTTATTGTTAAACAATTTTTTTCTTTATCTTTCAGAACATTGGTATCTAAAATCACTGTACAGTAATAATCATACAAATTGTATCCCAAGTCTAATTTACATAAATGTAAAGAGACCAACATCCAATCAAATTTTAATAGAGTCAGCTCTATTGGATGCTTATCCAAAAAATATGGTATATTTACAAACTAGATCATTTTATGGATCTACAATATTGTATGGTCAAGAACCATCTTCTAAAATTGAAGAAACTGTGAACAGTATTAAAGAACAAAAGGAACAAAAAGAAAAATTAACCGAGAAGAAACCTCAAAATGTTGTTTTGTCGGCTGAAAAAGCTGTAGTCGAAAAGAAACCTACAATATTGCAAAAAGTTAAGGCAGAAATAATGCATTATTATCATGGTTTTAGATTACTAGGACTAGATATGAAAATTTCTTTAAAATTGATCTGGAGAATCTTGCAGGGTAAAGAATTAAGTAGAAGAGAACACAGATTGGTATGTACCTGATATTGTTTTATATACAATTAAAGATGATTTATCTATTGTATCATGTTTAATAATATAAATAAATTAAATGTATAAGAAGTATACTGGAAGTTTGCCAGATACTTTCTTGATGTCCCAGTTTAAAAATAAGTTTATCAAATTGTCTGGTATCGTTGAACTTCTTATATATTTAGTTTTTATTAGTTAAATATTTATGTATTGATTTTGTATTATTTAATTATTATTAGCTCATTAAAACAACAGGAGATATGTTTAGATTAATACCTTTTTCCGTATTCATCATTGTACCATTTATGGAATTTTTACTTCCCGTTGCAATTAAATTATTTCCTGGCTTATTGCCATCTACTTTTCAAACTGCCACTGAAAAGGAAGATAAATTAAAACAAGCTTTAAAGGTAAAAATACATTTATATGATCCGCTTAAAAATATAAAACCCATTTATCGATTATATTACTGATTGTTCTTTAAAAGTATTATATCAATTACTTTGTTAATTAATTAATGATAATTGAATAATTGTTTATTTTAGGTTAAAATTGAAATGGCGAAATTTTTACAAAAGACATTGGATGATATGTCATTACAATCGTCAGATCATAAATCGCAAAGAGCCAAAGAGTTCGCTGAATTTTTTTATAAAATTCGTACGACCAGTGCTGTGGCGACTAACGACGAAATTATGAAATTTAGTAAACATTTTGAGGACGAGATCACTTTAGATTCCTTATCTCGACCACAATTGATTGCTTTATGTAGAGTATTGGACGTGCAAACACTTGGTACTACAAACTTCTTACGTTTTCTGCTTAGAATGCGGTTGAGAAGTCTTTCTGCCGATGATAAAGTAAGTTTTTCGTTAATTCTATTTAACTTTAATTGAAATTATTGCAAACAAAATTTTACTTTTTTCATATATTTTTTTTTTTTTTTTTTGTTTTTTTGTTCGACAGTTGATTCAGAAAGAAGGCGTAGATAGTTTAACAAGGAGCGAATTACAACAAGCCTGTAGAGCACGTGCAATGCGAGCATACGGATTGCCAGATACTAAGCTAAAGGAACAGCTATTACAGTGGTTAGATTTGAGTTTAATTAAAAAAGTTCCACCATCGTTATTGCTTTTATCTCGAGCACTTATGGTACCTGACACCATTCCTATGTCAGATAAATTAAAAGCAACTATATCAGCATTGCCTGAAACTGTGGTTGCACGTACTAAATGTGCTATTGGAGAAAAAGAAGGAAAGCTGGATCATAGAGCAAATATTGAAATCATCAAAATGGAAGAACGTAAAATCGAAGAGGAAAGACAAGAACAAAAAGAAACGGAAAAGAAAGAGACAGGACAAAAACCCGTTACTTTTACGGACGATTCTAAAAAAGATGAAATTACAGCGACCGATGTAAAAGTTATTGAGCAAGCTCTCGATACGTTAGAAAAGGTTCGTACCTTAAATGGCAATATATTTTATTTTTTATTGTTTTATATGCACGATAAAAAAGTCATTATTACATTTTAGGATAAAAAGAAAATGTCTGTAGAAAAAGAAGAATTGAAAGAGCTTAAGGAAGAGATGGCAGAGTATCAGGAAGATGTCAAAGAATTATATCAAATTAAAGCAGAAGCAAAGGGTGAATTAGATATTGATAATATAAAAATATCCAAAGGAGCCAACAGATTATTCAATAAAGTTAATAAGATGATTAAAAAGATGGACGCAGTTCTGTCAGAACTAGAACAATCAGAGAAACAGGTTAAAAAGAAAATACAAGCTTTAAATTCAGAAGAAAAAAACAATACGGAAGCTGTTGAAGAACTAGTGAAAATAGATGAACTAATCGCGGCCATAAAAAATATACAAAGTGTACCGGATGAGCACAGATTGAAAATAATAGCAGAAATACTGGGGAAGATCGACGACGACAGGGATGGTGCAATTAAAATTGAAGATGTATTGAAGGTATAATTTAATTGAAAATTTAATTGTTATTATTTGTCTTATATATTAAGAATATATAAGAAAAATATTTCAATCTTATTCTTTGTGTTAAGGTTGTAGAACTAATAGGAAAAGAAGATGTAAAATTAAATAAAAAACAATTAGATGAACTAATTGAAATGATGGATAAGGAAGAAATTTTAGAGGCGGACGAGCAAATTAAGAAAAACTTACAAAAAGAAAGTGCAGCAACGCAAGAAGTACCTGTTTCAACGATTCCGATTACACCAACTGCGAAAGAAGGAAAATTAGGAAAGGAAGAATTAAAAGAAGATATTTACGAGCCTAAAAAAAAATTTAAAATTTCATCTATCAATGAGAGTAGTACAGATAAACCAGCAGAAATTTTAACAAGTAATTCCAAATCCAATGTCAGAAATCCATCATTAACGCCAAGTATTCCTCCTGCAACAAAAAAAACGGAAGGTTCTAAGCAACTATGATCATTACACAATAAAACATAAATTAATATATTTTATTTTCAAAGTAATTTTTCTACTTTGCTCAAAAGAAAACACGTACAATATAGAAATAATAATTTCTAAGAAACCCAGTATATGGTGGTGTTTTCGTATTATAATTTTTTGCAAAAATTGATTATTTAGGGAAAGCCTAAAATATAAAGAACTTGTGAAAATGATCTGTACATAGTACATAAAGATGCTTACATCTAAATACTATATTGTATACATTTGTATATTATATGCACATAGCTCCAGTGATAAGTTAATACAAGATAGATTATCTGTGAGATAATTTTTATTTATGAATGAAAAAGCTAAAGTCTTTTCATTAAGACTGCGATGCATTTAACAGCATCTGTTGTAATTCTTTGTTCTGTAAATGGTGGACACATCTGTGCTGGTCACAAGTGACACACATGTTAATATTGGATATATAAAATTTCACGTCTAAAAATAATATCATTTTATTATATCACGTACTTACACAAAAGAGAATCATTCCATTTGTTTGAATAATGAATGCTGTATTTGTCACCTTACATTAAACAAGACTTTTAAACCATGATCCAAGATTTTTTGCTACAATATCGATATTACTTGCTTCTGGTTAATTATATACATATATATATATATATATATATATATATATATATATATATATATATATATATATATATATCTATATCTATGTGAAATAATATTTCGAACAAATGATATACATAAATTATTTCACGACTGTAAAATGAAACAGAACACATATGCTTATAAAATATATGTACTACTGTTGTATAAAAAATGTTATATATATAAAAATACAGTACACATATTTTTCTTACCTGAAAGAAAATATATTAAAGGATGGTATAGCAGTTAAATATATTACTGCATATGAAAGTATGCCATGAATGGCAATAGCATCAAAAATAATTGAAGACAATTCTGAAATTGTCAATAAAATTATAAAATTGTTATAAAGGAGTGTTACATAGAGAAATGACATTTTATAAATCTGGTATTGGAAAAAAAAAGAAAGAAAAATACTTCCAATCAATTTTCTTTTAAACAAAGTAATCGCATATTTTTATATGCAATTAAAAGATACTACCTTAATTTAAATAAAATTTATATAATTTCTTATTGAACAATTAATTCTATTCCAATTGAATAATTGATTATAATTATGTCATTGGTGGCAATATCGCATTATCGGTTAACATCATTTGCATGTAAAAAATAACTATTCAAACTTGTTATTATTTATTTTTATAAATGAATACAGAATATTATGCAATTGAATCATTCTCCGGTTCAATGTCACTTTCAGAATTTTCTCCACTACCTATAAACGTTTCTTCGTTCATAGATAATAACTGAGGAGGCATATTTAATCCAAATTGTATAACAGGATTTTGAAATTTTTTCAATGATAATGGTCTAAAGACAGTACCATCTACGTTATCTTCAATCGTCGACTCATTGTTGGCATCGGCATATTTAATATTTTCTATGATATTATTTACATTTGACATTTGTTTATGAAATATTTCAATATTTGATGTATCTGTCGATTCTATAGGAAAAATTTTACTATTATCGTAATTAATAGAATCATTAATAAAAGAAGGCATTGGAGGTGGTATAGGTATCGAAGATTTTGAGTTATTACTCCCAAAATCATTTGCACTATTTATTACGTTTCTGTACATACGTTTAAGTGCTTTAGATTCTCTTTCTGACATTGTTCTATGCTTATCAATCAAAGCTTCCTTTAATTCGCTCATAAAATTCTTTGCCAACAATTTATCTAACTTATATTCTTGTAATAAGATCTCTTGATCTTCTTCATACAAAGGTTTCAAATATTCTTCTTTAATATATTCTTCGAACACCTCATCGAGTATTACTGGTTCTTTATCAATTACTACTGGCAAATTTTCATTTACGTTTTGTATTCTGGTATCTTGTTTTGTATAACTCGTTTTGGAATTTTTATATTTTAATTTTGTTATCAATAAACTACTAAATTCAGCAAAATTTCTAGCTGTATCTATTTGCTTATATATTTCATCCATTTTCTTCATCATTTCTTCTAACATCTCATTATCGGTCGAAGTATCATCAGTGCACGTATCGATATCATTAATCATTGATATTATACGATCATATGCCTGTTGAATCTTATTGGATGTTAAATTCAAATGTAAATAAACATCTTGCCATTTCGATGTAACCGGACCCCTAGATATAAAGATGATTTATTGGTAATGACATTAAATTTGATATTAGATCTAACATCAATATTTTTTTTTAAACGATAACTTACTTAAAATTATATTGAACTGGTTCCACTTTACAATTATAATAAGAATTAATACACGGAGACAATTTATTCTTGTATTTTATCAATTGCTTATTTAATTTATAAGTAATATAAATTAAGTTTCCTTTGGAAATTTTATCACAAGTTATAGACCATGTTTTAGTATCATACGCAATAGCCAGTAAATATAATAGTTCCGATTGCATAAGAACATAAGTATAATATAATTGCTGTTCAAAAATATAAAATGTATAATTAGTACAAAAAGATATAGAATTTAGAGCCTTTTTATAATCACCTTCAATGCTTCGTAGTTAATTTCTCCACGTATTTTAAATGCATTATCTTCAAATGTTGTTATTAAAAATTGATTAAAAACATCTTCAGGAAATTGTGCTGTCATAATAGAAATGACATGATGGTAAATCTGACAAAGATCTTCCATACATTTAATTAAATTTTCTATTATTGGTTGTAGATATATTAATCTTTCTCCCATGAGATTACTAATCAGATAAGAATGAATATTATTTTGATTTAAATATATATATATATATGTATATAATTACTTCAAAAAATATTATTTATTAAATATACTTACTGAAATGGTTGGTTTGCTTTCTTAGAATTAATTTTTATCTTGTAACCATGTTTCAAAATTTTTAGTCCTTTATTACATAAATCATAAAATTCATTTTGTAATAATACTAATCGTTTTAATTCTTTTCGTGCCTGCAAATCTTTGTAGTTTCTATAACCAGTGAAGTATAATATACAGAATGTTATTATAACATTTGAAGCTTTTTTGTGTTTACAGAACATTAAGTACGTAGAAGAAGCTATTATTGTACCATTAACAAGTAAATTCCTTAACATTTTCCTGTAATAATAAAAGTCTCCTTCAAATATAATGAGACAATATATATATATTTATATATATGATATAAAGTAAAACCATACTTCCATTGTGTAGAAGGAAAATATTTCTGTGCATAACTGTTAATTGCACATGCATGATCATCTAAAAGTGTTTTGGCGCTTGAAATAGTTTGCAATTGTTCTTTGGATATACTGCAGTCCTGTTATGAAATAATTTTATGAAAATTGTATTGCTTTTTATACGTCAATAGATAAACATACCTGTGTTATCCAAGATTTTAAATCTAATATATATCTATAGATGTTTCTACTTATATTATTGACAATGTTAGCATTCTAAAAAAGAAAAGAAAAAAAAATACTTGTTATGTTGTAAGCATAAAAACAAGTTAAAATACATAACATTAAAATGGAGTACCATATAAGTAGATTTCTTTTGTGACGTCAGTTGAGATTTTGGAACCGTTGCAGTTTCAAAATCTAAATATCCCTGTGCGGATAAATGTTCATACAAATCACTACCCTAAAAATAATAAAACACAACGATAATAATATTTAAATGTAAACACAAAAAATCATTTTTCTTCTTATTAGATACCTCAAATATGACTTCTTCATCTTCTTCGATATCGTTGTATTGACTTAACATAGTCGTATTTTTTTTTTTTTTTTGATAATTATTAAATATTTACAATTATGTTTCACATTAAATATTAATGTTTTTTTTATGTATCAGAAATATATTAAATTTTCACAATAAATATCAAATATAAAAAATTGCTTAAATATATAAAACATCATTCGGTTCTCCTCCGAATACTGATAATTTTTATTAATTACAAAACAAAGAAAATAAATAAAGCTTATTTACTTCATCACCTAATATAGGTTATACTTGTACATGACATAAAAAGACCATAAATGATGGTATTTTCGGCCATCATAGTTAAGATGGGATCGTGCATCTTACAGTATATTTCTCGAAATATCGTAGAATTTACTATTTAAACGATATTATCTTGATTATTAATCATTATGTCAGTATATTAATATGCGAAACGCAATCAAAGAAGAAGTAATTAATTCGTACAATACATTAAACTAAATATTCGTTAATCGGTATGTTTACTTGTATACAAGGTTCGTGCTAATTGAATTCGCTTAAAATATCTGCACACAATTAGTATTTTTTGTTCAGTATTTGTTATATAACAGTTTATTATTGTCTCCTTATTTTCTCTTATAATTATCTAGGACACATTCAGGTTAAAAAATAGGATGTTGCATTAAGTTGTAAGTATGTCATTAAGTTTTTGGAGGATAAATAGCTGTGATGGATGATGTAGATACTACAGTATTTTATGATGATGAAAATGACTTCATTGGTTATCATCATGGACAAGAATATGATTATGAATACGAAGATGCGGAAGGAGAAACACTTTCAGAACTCTATCAATATTGTCTTGTACCTACGCTCTATGATACAGGATTTTATATGTTGCCACTGTTTCTTGCAATGTTTATTTTTCGATTTTTATCTCAAATGCGTAAGGATTTAATTTATTTTATATATATATATATATATATATATATATATATATATATATATATATATATATATATATTGTTATGCTAATATACTTTCATGATATTATTTAATGTTGCAGAATCTATTTCTGATAGATTGTTTCATGGATTTTCCTTGATTATTGGAATATGTATTATTCAGCATTATGCGCAAGAATGTTTATTCTTATTAGTATTATTCGTTATACTCTCTTACATTACCTTACATATACCAAAGAAGTATTACAAAGACATAGGAGTCTTCTTGCCATCACTTTTTATAATTGCACATTGGTATATATTATTTTTACCGTTAAGATTAGATTAAAATTATTTCAAATTAACTTCACTGTCATAATTTATGTTCATTTATACACCCGGATAATTATAATTTGAATTATGATTTTATTTTACAGCGAATTTTATATGAAACCGATAATCTGGCATAAAGTACGCAGTATAATTATGACCATGGCAATGAAAACTATTAGTGTCGCAGCGGATAGTATTGAATCTAACAATATACCAGATTTTTACAGTTACATGGGATATATGTTTTGTGCAGCTACTTCGTTCTTTGGTCCATGGGTTCCATTGAAAGATTATTTGGCCTTACGCCGGCCAAATCAGCAAGTATAGTTATTGATATTTTATTAATCAATTCATTTATTTCGTCTATATTATTTTGTGCTTTAATATGATCGTTATATTATAGGGGAAATGGTGGTTATTGATTGTAATTGGATATACTTTTTGTTCATTCCTTTTTTTAAGTATGTCAAACTGTTGGATACAATGGATACTTCCTGACAATTCATGGAAGTTAGTATCAAAATACAAAATATTTTTTTCTTTGTTGTCATATATTAATGTTTATCGTTTATTATGTTTCAGGTGGCTAATAGCTTATAGAGATGCGTTATCTTTCAGAACATCCCATTATTTTATCTCATACATGGCATCAGCTATATTATTTTTAGGAGGATATCCATTTTCATTAATATCCATTGTTAAACCATTAGAAATTGAACTACCACGTTCACTCGTTCAAGTTGTTGTATATTGGAATATACCAATGCATTTTTGGTTAAAAAAATGTATGTTAAAGAAAAAAAAAACATTTATTATTTTAATGACTATTAATTTGCTCATTTCTTTTAGATATATTCCGTCCAAGTCTCAAGTATTTAGGAAAATTTGGAGCGGTAATTATTACTTATCTAACAAGTTCTCTTCTACACGGATTGAATTTTCAATTGGGAGCAGTATTATTGAGTCTTGGTTTATATACATACGTAGAGCATCAACTTAGAATGATGCTCGCTAATATTTTTGACGCATGTATCGGGTCAAAAGAGTGTACCCAAAATAAGTGTACTCACTTAAACAAATCTTATAATTGTTGGGTTATTGCAACAAATATAATGTTTACAGTATTAACAATTTTTCATTTAGCTTATTTGGGTCTTATGTTTGATACTTCCGAGTTACAAGAGACAGGATATAGTTATATTCATACTATTGAAAAATGGTCTCAACTTGGATTTGCTAGCCACTGGGTAGCATTGGCTACATATTGTATATATTTTTTAATACGATAAACACCGATATATTATATATATATTATCACATATTTAAAACATTTTATACGCAATAATAATTTTTTATAAGATCTCTAATAAAATTTGTAGAAAAATGCTTTTTACACTTTGTTTATTTATTTCTTTTTTTCATAAACGAACATCGAAACAAATTTCCATCTGTTCGATATATATTAATAAATAAATAAATAAATAAATAAATAAATAAATAAATACATACATATATATATATATATATATATATATACATATATACAAACGCGATATTTGACAAACGAATATCGAAACAAAGAGAAATAAAGTAGCGTACGTCATAAATCTCAAAACTTATTAGGAAAATGTTCAATATTTTATATAAATTTCTTGTAACATAAGTGTAAGTACCTTTTCTCAGCAAGTTAAGTATTTGTATTGATAACAATTGTGTATGTGTTGAAATGTTTGAAATTAAAGGCTACAAGATACCAAGCTTCTAATAGTAAGAAAATTTAAATATATTTGTTAGTCATACAAATTCTTTCATTATATTATTCGATATTCTTCTTGGGAAAACATTATATTTTAATGATTTTTATTTTATCGAAACATTTCTTGAAAAAATACGATCACGTATTTTTTCACATAAAACTATAAGAACAAAGGTTATGTTTTATCTACTCGTTGGAAGATATATTTATTAATGATTAGTAAATTAAAAGATTTTGCATACAAAGTATTTAATCTTAATAAACAAGAATAATCATTATCTTATTAATAACAAAAAATTTAATTTTCTAGACAATCTCGTCGAGATCAAAACAATTTTACTAGAATATAAAAAATTGTCCAACAATGAGAGAAAGCTTAAGTTCAATGAATGCATTAATTCAATTTATATGTAAATATGTTAATTTTTTAAATGAATAATTTAAATAATTTTGTTATGCATCTTTTTATCTATTTTGTTAATTGTTCATGAATGTATGGTAACATTTCTAGTGACATTAAAATCGAAGTTATATCAGTTGGACTTTGACATTTTATGTAAACATTACTTAAGCGAGTCGAGATAATGTCTAATTTGAAGTAAATGTGTTTTAATGAAATATAAAAATCCAAAAATAACTAACAATAATAATTTTACAAAATCCTTAGTGAAAATATAATTTAAATGTACTAAATATATTTTGTGATTTATTGAAGTAACAAATATTTTTATTAAAAATGTGTTAATAAAAAAAAAATTAATATCAAATATATATATATATATATATATATTTATATTTATGTAGGTACAATAGTTTATCATTAACAATGGAATGTATGGAAAAAAATCATCAAATAAATGCAATGAAATCAAAATGTGACAATAAAATTGACATTAACGAAGAGAAAATGATGGTTAATACCAACGTGGGTATATTACGTGGTACAAAAATGGATACTACACCTTATCAAGATGACACAGAAAAGAAAATTATACTTCTTAAGCATTTACTAGAAAAGGATCCAAAAGCTGCAGATTTAAAGTGGTCTCTCTTTATATCAGCATGTAATACGTATCGTTATGATACTTGTTTAAGACCATTTCCGCCTATGTATATAAAAAATGAATGCAAGGATATAGAAGCTTTGGTATAATTTCCAAAAATGGTTTTTATGTATTCTGACATTAATATAGATCCATAAATTTATATGTCAATGATATTATTAATTATATAAATATATATATATATATATATATATATATATATATATATTTTAATTTTAGAGGAAAACCGTAGAACTGATACCTCCATTGGCAGTAATATTTAGAGAACTCCATGAGCCGAATGTATATGCTAATTATGGGCCAGCTATAGACTTGTTGCATTGGGTGTTAATAAGATTGAGAGATCCTTATATTAAAAGTATAAATAAGGAAAATGTAAGCATCAATATGTATTATAAAAGCAAATGTAATATTTAAAAATTGCATATATAATAATACTGATGAAGTTTGTTATTGCAGTATGATTCTGTATTAAGGAGAGTACCATCAGAAATGCAAGTTGCTGCACCAAATTTAATATTTCAAATAGCAAGTGCGAAGCAATCAACTGCCGAAGAAAAATGGAAATCTAATGGGCAAGGTTATTCTACATTATATGCATATCATGGCAGTCGTTTAGAAAATTTTCATTCTATTTTACATTATGGTTTACAACAGAACATGTGTAAGGTAAAATTAATAATAATAATTGTTCAATATAATTTATATATATCATCTATAATACACAATATTTTCGTAGTACTTTTATTTTTTAATATATAATTTTGCTGTATTATAGAAATCGCTTTTTGGAAAAGGAATATATCTTTCAAGTGAATTAGGAGTAAGTTTACCATATAGTCCAGTAGGCTATGGATGGGGTGGCAGTGTTCTTGGTAGTGAATTGAGTTGTGTAGCTCTTTGTGAATTTATTAATCACCCTACTATAAAGAAACATAATTCAGGAGTTAGAATACAAAATACATTATCTGAATCAGTTCCGGATAAATATTATTTAGTTACCAACAGTGATTTAGTAAGGATTCGTTATCTTCTTGTTTATAGTCAAGAAGTTCATCCAACGAGGTAGCATTTATTTGATAATCTTTATAAATAATTTTTATCATGAAAGTTAATAGATTTTAATATATTATGTTTCTTATATTTTAGGAGTAATGAAAGCTCTGGATTATTAGACTGGTTTAGACAGCATAAATTATTAACTTTCATGCTTGGATATGTCATATTATTAGCTTCAGTTGGATTGACGCATAATAAGCAAGTAGAAAAGTATTATAGATTGTTTGTCCAAAAAACTGGACTTGACTGAAGCAAGAGAAAAACTTTAATAAAATTTAACAATCTGAAATAATCTGCATAAATACACACATTATTACTTATAAATAACTCTGGTGTTGTTTGGGCATAAAAAAATATTTTTTAATTCACACTCTTTATATAGAAAAAGATTTCTATCAACAATTATTACTTATACTCTATATTATATAAACTAATATATAAAAATATTTGATATATAAAAAAAAAATATTTTGTGTACATAATGTAAAATTAATACATTATTTAACTAACTTAAGACAAATATTTTTATTGCCAAATCATATAGTAATTGCATTTATATGCTACTACAATTTATATATTTTTATATCAATAGTAGTTAGTATCTGGAAAGTATTATAGGAAAATTTTCAGTGACTAAATAATCGTCTTCAAATATAATAATAAGATTTACTTCAAATTCTGAAATCAAATAAAATGGAATATTACAAAATCAGTTAAGTTGATATTAAAGAAGATTTCGGTTTCCTTCAAATTTTTTTATCATAAAAAATTTCTTACCAACTTTGAAGTTACTTGTGCTTAAAGTGGGACAAGTAAATAATCTTGGAAATATCATATAAATAGGTATGGGTAAATTCGTACATACATTTCCTTCCCCTATTTGTATATTCTGTATTTCCGTTGCTGTAAAATATATTATATTTGAAAATAATTCTATGAAGTTTACTTATCGATATTTATATGTGACTTAGGTTGATTGATTTACCATCTCTAGAATATCCCTCTGCACAGCCGCACGTTTCTACTCTTACCAATTGCAATTCAAGTGATTTTATAACAGTTTCACAATGTTCAATTACTACCTTAAATACATAAATTATAATTTTACAAAAATTAAATTAGAAGATATAATCATAAAATTCGATTAACACTTTTACCTCGCCTTTCAATGGTTCTGAAATCTTACAATACAATGAATCTAATCTTCCTGAAATACAAAATCTCGGAACATTAGCTTTATCTCTTGTATTTTGTAAAGACTCCGGTGTTATTTTAAAGAATACAATTTTACTGTGTTCTTTATCGACTTTAATAGTGAATTTATCTTCCACAATAAATTCCAATGACTTGCTTACATCCTTTGCAAGAAAGTTCCTTTTTATATCACAACGTATCAAATACTGTATATTCACAAAAACTCCATGATAAGTTTCATACAATGGTTTTTTCCCTCGTGGTTTTAATGGTAATTCAAAGGGTATTTCAAACGGTATTCTACTGCTTGGTATTTTGCCAGCAGGAGCAACATCTAAAGTATACTGTACTAATTGAATAGGCTGTAAATTAATTGTTCTATTGTCAATTACGATATTAGGTAAAACGTTATTTAATATAAAATGAAGAGTCTCAGAAGAATGAAGACAAGCATCGACTAACCTTTACAGAATTATAAAAAGCTTCAAAGATACCAACATTTTTTGAACTTAATTGTAAATTAACTGAACCTTCCATCGTAAGGAATATACCATCGTGCTTTAAATCGGAATTTGTTTGTAATAATATAAGACCAGTGACAACCTCCTAAAACATAACCTCAATTTTACTGTCTGTTATTGACATATGCTGCAAAATAATAAATAAGACGAACCCCTTCGTGATATATTTTACTGGCACGTTTTAATTTAATGTCTATGTTAATAGACATATTAAACAATTTTATTTTTTCTTTATATATATGTATACATATATATATATATATTAAAATATGTAATACTACGACGTTCGCATGATTGACAATCAACAAGATATAGATGACATATTGGGACATATACTGACATACACCGCATAATTATTTATATGACTCATTTTTCAATATTTTTTCTAAATATTATTTCTCTTTAACATAATTAAATAATTTATGAACGAGATACATATATAATAGCATACGGTGCGATATATTAAAAAAAAAAAAAAAAAAAAAAAAAAGAAAAAAATTCAGACGAAAAATGATCGATTCCATTACTTCTTTTTTTTTTTTTTTTAATTTAAAAAAGAATATCCACGATTTTACGAACGATTTGGTATAAATTGAAAATGACATAAAAAAATCTTTTATCACGAGTAGACAAATAAAAATATACGTGAAATCGCATGTTGAAACAAGTTTGAGTTTTAAATATTCCCTCGTAAAACTGGAATACCAATCAAGAAATGAATTTTTCGCGCCATTTGTATATCGTACGTAGCCATCTATCGAGGGTGAACTTCCGGTCTAGCAGCTAAACAAATTCAAACCGCTGAGGTCGTTATTACGAGAGGTGAACGTTGTTTGGCAAGCATCTAAAAGATAAAGATTATTTTAAAGGAATTATATTTTTGTATTAAGAAAGATTATATTTTATCAGAGTTGACGATGGCGCTAAGAAATCGACCAGTGCTTATGGTGAGTAAATAATATTTTTCTAAGATACATTATAAAATACATTGCCAATTACATTCGTTAGAATATCTAACGAGGGGAGGTCAGCATGATAGGGTAACGGTCCCTGTGCCTGACATCTTTAAATGCCCTATTATAATTTTAAAGGCTTTAGAAAAAAAGTAACATTATATTGCGCACGTGTTTTTTTTCCTTTTAACAAATCGTCCCATAAGCTTTAAAAATGACCAATTCTACAAGATGATATTTACCTATTTGCTCGAGTTATTGCACGGAAATAATTTTCATTCAAATTATTTCTTCAACTGGTTTCTTTTAATTTTTTTTTTTCCTATCTTAACTTTTGATAGAAATATTCATAAATATGCATTTCGTTTTTTTTTCTTTTTAACGATAATATAATAATATTATATTTCTTTTTATCATGGTCATAAGATTTTGTTTTAAATGTAGATTTATATTTATAATAATGTATTATGAAAATTGTATTAGATCATTCACGTATGTGTGTGTGTGTCTGTCTGCTGGCTGGATGTCTGCTCTTTGTGTGTATGTGTGTATGATATAATAATAATAAATATAGGGTATGCACATATATCCTTAAAAAAATTTATATATATATATACATATTATTTAATTACACATGAAATCTTTCAATATCTTTTAAATTTATTATTTAATTATTTGTATATCTTAGTTTATGTGATTATTAATTGAAAAAAAAAAAAATGATTACAGAATAATGTTAATAAAGAAAATGTTATAAATGCAAAGTCATCTATTGCTGCAAGAACAGTAACAACTAAAAGAGCTGTATTTGGAGAATTAGGAAATAAAGTAAATACACAAAGGGGAGCAGAACCTATCGATAGAAGTAGTCTATTGTTAAAAGAAAAAAAACAAGTAATCAATAAGAAGAAGAATGACGTTAAACAAGTTGATAAAGTCATAGAAAAAGTCAAAGAAAAGTCTACAAAAGTACAAGAAAAGCCTCAAGTGCAATTAGTTAAACCCATACCAAAAGTTCAAGTCTCCATAGAAACAAGTTCATTACCACCAGCACCTACGATAACTACAACGAAAGAAAAAGAATCATTTTCTTCTGATCTTATGACTGTTGAGGATATAGATGAAACGGATAAGGAAAATCCAATTCTTGTTTCTATGTACTGTAATGATATATATGAATATTTAAGAAGTTTAGAAAAAAGATTTCCTATTAAAAAGGATTATTTAAACGGACAAGAAGTCACTCCCAAAATGAGAAGTGTGCTTATAGATTGGCTCATTGAAGTACATCAACAATTTCATCTTATGCAAGAGACATTATATCTTACTATTGCCATAATTGATAGATTTCTTCAGGTTTGTTTTTTTTTTTTTTTTTTTTTTTTTAAATGAAATATAACTATCTAGTTATATTTTTTATTTTTTTCCAATAATTAATATGCTACAAATTTTCTTATAACAGTCATACAAGACTATAGATAGGAAAAGATTACAGCTAGTAGGTGTAACGGCGATGTTTATAGCTAGTAAATATGAAGAAATGTATTCACCAGATGTAGGCGATTTTGTGTATATAACTGACAGTGCATACACAAAATTAGAAATTTTGCAAATGGAATTGCTCATTATAAGAACTCTTGATTTTTCATTTGGACGACCATTACCACTTCATTTTTTAAGGAGATATAGTAAAGCTGGAAAGGTAATAATAATTAATAATTTAATATCCATTAATTACCATATACCCGAGGCCATTTCATTTTAATGACGTATTTCAATTTCTTCTTTTTTATTTTTTTTTTTTGTATTGGCTAAAGGCACTTCCCATACATCATACAATGGCCAAATACTTTTTGGAGCAGAGTTTAGTACATTACGAAATGTGTCATTATTCGCCAAGTTTAATAGCAGCGGCAGCCATATATTTGGCATTTGTGTAAGTATTATATCTGAAAATATTTTCCATGTTTTTTTTTTTTTTTTTTTTTTTTCCCCTTTCGTTTTCTTTTTTTATCATAGGTGCAAGTATTTTTTCATGTAATGTATTTTCGATAGAATCCTTGGTAATAACGAAGAAAGTGAAAATAAATGTATTTGGACAAGCACATTAGAATATTATAGCAATTATACTAAGGAAGATATATTACCTGTTGTGAAGGATATTGCTGTTATTATAACTAATGCAGATAAAAGTAAATATCAGGCTGTGAGAAAGAAATATGTAAATGCCAAATATATGAAGATTAGTATTCGTCCAGAACTTAAATCCCCAACTATAGTTGCCATGGCAATAGAAAGCAAGCAAACTTAATTCCCTTTTATCAATATCATTAACAAAAATAAAAATTGCAGAAGGAAATTCTTTATCCTATAATGTCATCAAACCTATTGATTATATTCCATCTAGTATTATGGTTATACAAGGACTGTATCATCTTAAATGTAGACTAAATTATAAATAGGTAATGAAAAATCTTATTTGTCTTATTAGACATTTGACACACGAATTGTTTATGGAAGCTTGCAGCCTCATTTATACAAAGGTGTGTTATATGTATTTAGGAGAATTATATACCATAATTTTTTAGTATAAATATAGAATAGCACGAGAATATAGTAAAGAGGAATATATTTTGGACTGTTATAATAATATTAGATATAACATGGGAAATCATAAAATATGGTATTTGATAATAGAATATTAAGCTGCATTTTAAGTTTTATCCTTGAATCGTTATGAAAGCTTTTTGTTTTTTTTTTGTTTGTTTATTTCCTTTTTTTTTTTATATATATTAGCACTACATATATTTTAACAGTACTATATGCGGAATACATTAATATTTCACAAATATATTTTAATTTATACTTTTATAAAAATGTATTCATAAATGTCTTAACTCAAAAAAATCTTATTATTTCATAAGTCAAACTAGCAGTTCTTATGTATTCTATATATTAAAGATTGTATAAATTTATGTATACGGGAAATTTGACTCGAAATAAAGTACAATAATTTTCAAAGGTAATGTACATCTCTTATGCGAATTTTGAATGTATATAGAGATAAAATATAAATATAATTTTATATATATATATATAGTTTATATACAGCTATTTATATTTTGTATTACAAGGAAATCCATTTGATTGTAAATAAATGAATGACTGTATTACATCAGAAGTGACATAAAAAAATTCTTGACAAGTAATAACACAATTTACGAAAGATTAGTTAGTTTATTTTTTGGATAGTAAAATTTATAATGGAATTATTTTTGTAAAATCATAAACTTTTTTTTTTTACAAATAATTAGATTAAGTCCATAAAATAGCATTAAATTTTGTACAGTTAGTATGAATATGAAACATAAAATGAAAAAAAAAAAATAGGAAAAAGAAAGAAGAACTTGTGGGTTTGATAAAAATATTCATTTTTTATTTATTTAATATTATTTTGAAAAATATGGAGATATCCTGTAGATAAAGTTTCTTCTGGTGGATACATTATGTGTGGTTCTACAAAATAATTTCAATTATTTTTCTAATCGATTTGCAAACTATATTAAGAGACATGAAATCGTTAACTGAAACTTACCAACCAATTTCTGTGGCATAAGGGTTTCTTGATATTTTTTTGATATACAGCTATCGATAGAATCCTAAAAATATAAAATCAATTTAATAATATTTATCGTAAATAATATTTATATGAAACTTACAACTTCATAAAGTGAAAGACTAATAGGCGCTGATTTATCCCAAATTTTCGATTTACTACTTTCTATTATTGCAAGAAAACTTTTCATAATATCTTGCAATTTTTCTGCAACTTCGTCATCATTAAAATATAACAACATTTGTGTTAATAAATCCACTTCATCTGCATGAAAATTATATGATTAATAATATATAATATATATTTATATAATATAATATAATATAATATAATGCTATGTTATATTATCGCGCACAAACACCTTTTTGCTTATATGTTTTGGTAATAATTTCATGCAATGCTCGCATTAATCCCAAATCTTCGAACATACTCCCTTCCTTCATACTTAAAAGTTTTCTCTCTTGTTTCCTGCGATTTTTACTTGATCTGTAACTTCTCCTAAAAAAAAAAAAAAAAAAAAAAGAATCATGCAATGGAATATTATCGCATCGATGAAATTATAATATATACATGTACATTTATAATATACTTTTTATTTTATTTACTTAGACGTTGTGGACGATCGCGATCCTTTGCTCGTTACAGAATCTGTAACACTACTGGTATCGCTGAGAAAATCGTTAATCCCATTATTTGACATTGGAATATTATCATTCAACGTTTCGTCATAAATTCGTGCTTGTTTATTTGTCATTTCCGTTCTTACTACTCCAAGTCGAACTTTGTATTTCTCGAAATCTTCTCCGTTCTTAATAATTTGTCCCGTAATACATTCGACGTGTTCTTTTATGCCAGGCTTGACATGCGTTTCTACGTAAAAAAAAAAAAAAAAAAAAAAATGATTAATTATAGTTAAAATATAATTTAATTACTTTACATAGGGATTGTAAAAAGTAGCTAAATTGTGTTTAAACGTACCAATTAAATCTAAACGTTTCGCATCAGTTGCAATTCTTAATACGTCCTTCCAATATCTGCCCTCGCATAACGTTGCAACAGCTCCTTCAGGGTCATTTAAATAGAGTATCGATATCTGAGCCGCTTCTAAGTATCTTTTATCTTGGTATAATCTCGTTTGAAGTTCCTTGTATAATGTACGTAATTCTGTAGGACTAAACATTGTATTTACTGAGCAATATTTGAAGATACGAGAGGAGAACGAATAGGATTAAAAATTAAAGTGATTCTGTGTATATATATATATATATATATATATATATTAATTATTAATTATTATATATTAATTATTATATTACTTTAATTTTTACCTTAAATTTAGAGTTAAAAATAAATTAAAATTAGATTAAATTAAATTAAGAGTTAAAATTAAAGTTACCTTAAATTCAGGGAAGCCGAAACAATGATAGCTTCTTGCCAACAAGCAGCTAATTTATATACCTTCAATGCGTTGGCGTAATCATTAGCCTTGTTAAACATTATTGCCGCTTCCTTATATTTATTTTTACTCAATAAATGATCTCCGTAAATTCGTGCAATTTCCTTATACTCTTCGCTATCCTTTTTAAATATCTTCAAACCGTTCGTATACAAATTTTGATTTTTTATTAAATTCAAACACTCCTCGAATCTCTCCGTATCTTTCGATATATTATTCAAGGCGGATCCGTATCGTTTAAGATGTATGTCGATGGAATATTTCATAAAATTTTCATCGAGCTTTTTCAAATTATTTAAAAATGGTATATATTCCTTAGGATCCTTTTGCGATTTTGATGCGACCAACATTGCCAATTCAAAATCATACATACCCAAGGCCGTATCGAATAGAACGTTTACGTCCACCAGGTATAATAAATACTTTAATGCATCTTCGGACGATATACTCCTGGCAAGAAATTCTTTCGATTCCGATAATTTTATTTCCTTTAATTTTTTAAGCGCACCTTCCAAACCTTGCTGTTCGTGATTTTTAACCAAACTAATTAAAATCGGTTGTATAAAATGATCCGCATCATTTTTTTCTTCCAATATGCTTCTCAGCAAATTACAAACCAGCGAGACCTTATTTCCATTCGTTTCCTGTTGTTTCTTGCAGTTCAAATAACAGTCCGAATATATCGTAGTGGTAACATCTTCGTTTTGTAATTCAGATAAAAACAAACTTAACCATTGAGGATTTGTAATGTCTTCAACAAATCTCTTCGCATTTTGCAGAAATATCTGCGGTTCGTAATCATATATTAAATTCAAATTGATACGTTGTTTTCTCATGAGATTAAATGCAGCCAAATATTTACACTTCTTCAAATGTTCTCCAATAATATACAACGACAATGCTCTAGGCTGAATACACTCAAGATTACCCCGAGGCATTTGTAAAATAGTTTTAGAGTCGTTTGGAAGAGCTATTATTAGAAAAGATCCTCTTTCTATTCTCCTTATATTTAAATCTGCAAACATTTATTTATTTTATTTTATTTTTTTTTTTTTTTTTTAGATATATAAAACAACAATGTATATATAAACGTCAAATCCAAAACAAATGTTACATCGTAATTTATACATACCATTAACGGATCGTTCAAAAATATTATTTTCCCATGGTTTTATAGTTAAATCTTGCTTGGATAATTGCTCTAATCCCTCTTTGTCCAAAGTAACGCATACCAGCGTGTGTTGTGAAGTTGTAAGAAGTAAAAATTTGGAATGTAAAAAGAAACTAGTAATATTATTTGCAACTTCTTTACTGTCGATCGACAAACGATTGCCATGTGATAACGATATTATTGCGTATCTTGTACCAAGTTCTATCAGATCTACTTTATAAGAAAAGTTTGGTATCTTTATCCCAATGAAATCGAATTCATTATCTTTGTACTTTAAAACGGAACCTTCCACTATCACGAAGACCTCATCTGCATTAGGGGAACATATTATATGTTCTATCAAGCCATCCATAACGTGTGTTTGTCTAATAAAAAAAATTAATACATACATTATATCGTATACGTTAAATAATTGAAGTGAATTAATGTAACATTATGATAGAATATAAATTTTAAAATATTTTTATACGTACTTTACAATAACACGATCCTTTTCAAGATCTAAACTTATTATACACAAAATACTTTGATTGTCTATTGAAATAGAACTCAATATAGTATTTTCCTTAAACCATAAGAAATGTTGCATTATCGGTATAACATTCTTAGTATCAAATGTTGGTACATCCCATTTAATTTCGCACGTACTTATATTCTTATATTCAAGAACATTTGAATCCTATATAATAAAACTATTGTATATAAAATCTCATTAAATATAGTGTGCGTAACACGATGAAATATATAATAATTAAAATTATTACACATACTTACGTCTGTACATTTAAAAAATGCCAATTTGTTATTGTCTAGAACACAAAAGAAAGCATTGGTATCTATCCAAGATTCCGTACTTTTAACATTTGGCGCAAAGACAATTGCATTGACCGGTTCTGAAAGTTCTAAAGTATGATGTGCCATCGGAGGTGGTACTATGCCAATTTTAAATCCCGTTAATAAAGCTTTCCTTCCATCAATAACAGCGACTACTGCTTTGTCCTCCAAACTTTGACCTTTACTATGATTAATGGTCCACTGAAATGAATAAGTCAAGACGTTCTGTGGCGTGAGTAAAATTAATGTTTTTCCACAGTTAGTCTTAGAGCTCCATGAACCATACAACAGTGGGTTGTCCATAGAGAAATTGAATGTTTGTTTTAAATACCAATAGTAATTATTTTCTGTCCACAATTGTAATATTATGCTATTGTCATTACTTTGTTCGCACCAAACAGTCAAAATATCTGAATCCGGAGACCAAAATATTTCTTTTACCTGCGTAAAATAAAAATTGTATCGCCTGTCAAGGGCTACGTTAAAATTTACACGACAGGCTATTTAAGTAGCGAATAACTTGGACTTACTGTGACATTTTTTGTTTCAAACGGAAGTAGAAATTCTCTGTGTTTCAAACCATTCTTTTCGAAAAGAGATACTACGTGCTTATTGATCAATTTTTGCGTCGTAGCTATTAAATTTCCGGAAGGCTTCCAAGACAATGATTCTTCCATATTATTTGACAATTCGCTTGTATATTGCAAAATACCTTCCCTGTTGAAAATCTTAAATTGACGAATGTCATTGTTTTTTTGTATGAAACTCACGGCAAACAAAGAACCATCACCTCTCCACGTTATTCTGGGTAGTCCATCGTCAGTGTCATTTTTATTTATTTCTACTGGTTTAATTATTGCCGCAGCTTTACCTATCGATCCATGAAACTGTGTTTCCTTTTTACCCCAGCCAACCGTTACGAATTGTTTTTCACCAAAATTTGATTCTTGCAGATCAATCTACGATTTATCATAAGAAATAGTTATAGTATAAAGAATATATAATCTTACTTATGATATACAAACTTTGTACATAAATTATAAAGAATACCTCTGATATTATATCGAAGCTAGACACCATAGTAATAACGGTATCGTTAGGTGTTACCAATACAAGGATTTCATGATCGGGGCTCAGTTTTATACAGCTTAAGCCTCCATTTATTTGCGTTACCAGTTCGCAGTCTAACTCGGAGTCTATATTTATTGTCATTAAGTCACCATTCTCATATGCACAATATACTTGCTGCGTTATATTAGTATATTCTAGACCAATAATTTTTTTGTTTGCTTCATTGTTAATATTTACAGAAGTTATTTCACGATCCGGATCCGAGGGTATTATGTACAATTGATGTTCCAATGCAATATATAAATCATCATTGTTTGGGTTAAGTGTACAAGATACTTTCGAATATTTCAAATTGCATGAAATTTCATTTTCCAGATCTCCCAAATTTCTGCAGCTTTGACGTGACACCGCTAAATTTTTCATGATTTTATATCAACGGTTAAAATTTTATGTTGATAATGAGTAACTCGTTTTTAAATATCTCGTTGCTTTCACGTTTCAATCACATGGTAACACATCACTTTAAAAGATACGAAGATGTATAGAGGCGATACAAACTTGTTATGTCGTATTTGGAAGTAGTACTTCCATACGACCACTAGTCGCCATATTGATTCGATAATGGCGCACAAATTCAAAATTAAAATTATTTTAGTTACTTTGTTGCTTAAAATAAACGCCCATTTCGCGTAAGAAAAATTTTATCGTTTAAAAGACAACGATCTGAAGAATTAAATCTCATTAAAATGTAATTAATATTGGGAGAATCTTAAATATACTGTACCATAAATATTTAACTATAATATTTATTTATAATAATATTATATACATGTGTGTTTGGAATGTATGAAGTTATAAATCAATTTTTTATATGTATATGTTATAGGATATATCATTTATTATAAAATATATTTGGTTTACAAAAAATATTCAAATCAGATTGTTCAAATTTCAGATGAATATTTAACTGATTTCAATTTCAATGATATCAGCTTATTTTTCATAGAATCCCATGAAAATTCTATTTGGTATAAATATGAAAAATTTCATATCATTTATATAAAATAACGTAATCTCAAAACACATATATCTTACATTTACTGCGTACTTAAAAATCATTTGTTTCACAATAGTCGATTATATTTCGTATTACTCCTTTTTTACATTTTTATTTATATATTCATTAACCTCCGTCAGGGCACCTTGCATATCCGCGTATTTTGCAAGATTACAAGCTTCTTCATAACCTAACCATTTATACGCTTGATGTTCGCTAGACATCCTGACGGACTGATCAGGATTAATAAGTTCTGCCAACCAATATATGACAGTTTTAGGAACCCCCTTAACATTATAATTTAATTCTACTTTGGCATCTTGAAAAATTTTCAAATCATTTTTTACAAACCCAGCTTCTTCTTCTGTCTCGCGTAGTGCAGTTTCAAAATCATTTTCTCCCTCGTCGACGTGACCTAGAAAAACTCCGATAATCGTTCTATCTTTCATGTAAGAATTTTTTTTATAATCACATTAATCAATACAATGTGAAGAAAACATTAATATTATAAAACGACCTTTAGGAGGTGTCCAATGGTGATCCCCGTATGACGTCTGCATAAGAAGATATTCTATTCCATTTTGAATTTGGCGAAATATAATAAAACCACAGGCACGTTTTTGCAAAGACATATTTATATTATGAACGACGGTTATAACGGACGACGTATCCCCTAATTCTTCAACGATGAAGTCACTGTGACAGACTATCGTTAAATCACGTCGTCCACCATAATGAACGCGGTTTTATATGCGAAAAGAAGGAACCGTACGAAGTTAAGCGCGCATGCACGTGTGTGAGTGTGTGTGGTGTGTTTCGTGTATATTACACTGTCCTTGGTATTATCGGTTCGTAGGATAATTTAATAAATGAAACTTGTACGATTTTACGTAAAGGGAATGAGTCGTCGTCGTCGTTGTAGCTTCTTTTGTCGAGCATCGCGAAACGCATTTCTTTTCATTTAGAATGTTCGTAGGTTCCTAAGCATCAAATATATTTACGAACACGAACAAATAAGCGATCGCTACTATTAACGGAAACAAATCGTACGTGCAGAGGTTATGAACCTTACGGATTTTTTTGGTCCCAGCGTTCGCAGCGCCCTCACCGAGTCGCAGGCTCATAGACAAGAACTAACGTTTATCTGTCTCTCTCTCTCTCTCTCTTGCTCACTCGTACGATCGCTGTCTCACTCTATTTACCTAATTATAAATGTTAGTTCTCGTTTATGAGCCTGCCACTCA
>OU427001.1:8518264-8530764 GCA_911387935.1 Dolichovespula saxonica
ATATATATATATATATATCGCTGCAGTCACACCTGCAATATCTAGAGAACGGGCAATGCCATATTAATATATAATACTGTAAGAACTGAAACGTGATAATAATATAATCTAAATTGAAAACTGCCAGAGATCACAATTATAGGGTGTGGGTCAAACTGTAAGCAAAATGCTGATATATACTTTCACTCATTGTCAATTATGCAGATCCATTTGAGAGAAACTTTGAAGGAGGAAGAAGAAAGAAAAAAAAAAAGAGGAGGAGGAAGAAGAAGAAGAAGAAGAAAAAAAAATAAAATAAAACCAAAAGTTCAAAAACTAATCGTGTAGACTTGTTGTAGTTGTTGTTGTTGTTGTTGTTGTTGTTGTTGTGTAATGCCAGCTTTACACATCCAAAGTTGGTCGGCTAAATTGCTCAGCCCTTCTTGAAGTTATTACATTAATGAGCCAACCTTAGTTCCATTTGGCACTCAAGAGTATTTTTAAATACGTTAATTAGCCATCACAAATCACAGTTTCAGGCTTTCCAAGAGAAACGTTTACAGCATAACCTCCGGCACAATGGAAATATATATTTGATGATTTATACTTTATATCCGACGTCTGTCCTTCTTCTTTTTGTTTCTGGGATGGATGAGGAGGATGAGGATGAGGACGAGGAGGAGGATGAGGAGGAGGAGGAGGAGGAGGAGGAGGAGTAGTCGTCGTCAAACGAATATTTCTTGGCTATCGGTTTCAGAATCTGAGTCCCAGAAGAAACAAAAGTAAAATTCCTCGCAGGTTGCCATCCGATGTTGATGGTGGTACTCTTCATGAGGGCGTTATGGGTTGTTGGCGCGGTTTGCTAAGGCGCCCGTGGCCGATAATCATAGCTTGAGCTCGTCTGCAACTTTGCTGGCAATATTTTTAAAACCAATAGAAGTGCCTGAGATACGTTTGAATCTTACACCATTTAAGGATAGTCGTGGCAGTTTGCAGACTTCTATTTCCCATTGTACTTGACTGTCCGTAGATGCGTCCCCGTGGGCGCACAATAAAAGGAATCTTTCACGTTGCTCGTATTGACATTTGTTTGCATCCAATACCTGAAAATTATTCACGTTTTCAATCGAACAAATATAAATATATATATATTATTATTATTATTATTATTATTATTATTTTTTTGTTATATGTATATACATTTCACCCGTCATTACGTATGTTTTTTCTCTTTCTCTCTCTCTCTCTCTCTCTCTTTTCATAGATCATTCGTTATACGTCAGATCATTATTTTCGATTGAATTTATTTCAACATACCTTTCGTATTTCGGACATAATTTCGTTCGGATCTCGACTACTGGTAGTTTTCATGCTCCAAGTAAAGCGTAGACTGCGTGGTTTAACCTGCTCATCATTAGTGGTTGCTGCACCGCTGTAACAAATGAATGTCTTAACTCTAATAAAAAAAAAAAAAAAATACAGTAAATTAAAATAATAATAATAATAATATGCATCGATATAATATATATATATATATATATATATATATATATATATATATTTTTTTTTTTCAAATACGGTATAATCATTATATAATTATTGATCGTCGATATAAATCTTAGACGGGTACACGCTGATATCTTACCATTACGGACTTTTTATTTGAGAGTTCAATATTTTATTTGCTTTTAATTTTACAAACGCATAAGTGCGTTACTTCTTTTCCTTTCCTTTTTGTATTAGTTCGAGTACGTTAAACAATTCAAACCAAGAGCAATTGATTAATGAAATTAATAATGTAACGAACTAGAAACAAGGATAGATAATAATCTACGTAAATTCGAAAATTTGTGAGTTCGATCCATAACACACGTGCAGTAAAATGCAGGCACTACTTTTGTCGCTATAATTAAAATTTTAACAAGTTCTCTCAATGCGGTAATACGTATATATATTTACATATTAATTTTACGATATCGTAAGTCTCGTGAAAATATTCCGATACCATCTCATTGCAAACATGTGCCGAAAATATTCCAAATATTTCCATTATAATTAATACAAGAACGATAATTAATTATGCGATTTTGTTCGTACATTTTTCGAAAATCTTTTTATTCAACCTAACAATAAGTGGTCAATTGTAACATTACCCGTTGACGTATCAGTAAACAAGTGATAAAAGAAAAAAGGAATAAAGTTCAATTCATACGTAAAGAAATATTTATGTATATTTATATTTCGTGGAATTATTATTCCTTTTTTTTTTTTTTTAATTAAAGTATCGAAGAAAAAAACAATTTTCTTTTATCATATATCTCTTCGAACTATTTTCGATGCACTAAAAATACTACAGAGATTATCACACACTTTTCAACGTAAGAAATTAAAAATGATTACACATTTGAGGAGTAACCCCGTTGTTCGAAAATCGCCCATTTCCTATCACTATTTTATATTTACATATCGTATATTTTACTTTACTTGAGAAAAAATTGCGTCCAGTTTTATATGTAATGCCGAATACGATGATGAATACAGCTACTGTAAGTGTACATTATTTGCAAAAAAAAAAGAAAGTATGACAAAAATAAAGCATTTGTTGTACAATAGATGAGAGAGATAGAGAGAGAGAGAGAGAGAGAGAGAGAGAGAGAGAGAGAGAGAGAGAGAGAAAGAGAGAGAGAGAGATCGTATACTATTCACGATTAATGAATAACAATTTTAACAGACATATATTCGATATTTGCAGATATAACATATGACTTTTGTCTATCAAAAGTACGAATGTATTTTGGAAAGGAATATTTTTCAAAATACACCATTTGTATTATTTATATATATATACATTCAGGTTGTCAAATTCACAAACAGTTTTCTTTATTTTTTTTTTTTTTTTTTTTTTTGAAATTACGTCGAGCAATTATTTACAATATTTAGTTAAAAGCAAGTGATTTAAACAACAATTCGTTAGTTGCCAGCCAGCATGTGTGCATGTGTGTATGAAGAACCTATATAAATGTGTATAAATTTGCTATAACGAACGTACTATATTGCGTGCATTTCATTCCGTCATGTTTTTTTTTTTTAATTTTTTTTTTCCTTTATTTATTTTCTCTTTCAATCGTTTCGTAAAAGTTCGATATGTCTTTGAATCGAACGATTGAATCACCGATTAACACGATAATACAAGGTTACCGGTATTTTTTATGGTTATTTTATTAAAATGCAAAAATTAAGTTCCATGATCACCTATACAACCTTATTATATATCTTACATTATTAATATTATCCTATATCTTCTCTTCAGGCACAAGTATATTATGAAAATATTGCTGCTTAAAAATATGAAATAAAACTATTTATATTATATTAAGCACGTGTGTTCGAAGCGTTAAATAATATATATACATATATATATATATATATATATATATATATATATATATAAATAAATTATAAATTAAATATTGGACGCAAGTTTAGGATTAAATAAAAGAAAAATTGCAAAATCAGGATATGGAGAGATAGAGATAGATAGAGAGAGAAAGAGAGAGAGAGAGAGAGAGAGAGAGAGAGAGAGAGAGAGAGAGAGAGAGAGAGAGAGAGAGAGAGTGGTATTATGGTATGCAGCAACGTACCTCACTACTGGGTGCTTGGGGGGTACGGATGGGTCCATGGGGCTGAAATAACAAAACAAAGGCAGTTGCTAACAGACACTGAACATGATAAATCAATTTTAATAATTTTCATACGTATAACCACCACCATTCTATTAACAATTCGGAAATTATTGTAAGAATTATGATGTTATTAATATGATGTTATGTATATATGAATATATATACATATATATATATATATATATATATATATACATACATACATATATAACAAGATACTTGCGTTTGTAAATGAAAAAAAAGTTCTAAGATTATTTAATAATTTTCTAAAAGTTCATATCTTGCCATATTACACACACATCATAGTTCTCATGAATGTGAAAGTTAATTAATATTTTGACTATTATATACGTCAATTCTTTTTCTATTTATTAATTAAAAAAAAAAAAATGTTCTTTTTTCTATTCTTTTTTCTTTTGTATAAATTTATGAACATTGAGTTATAACAATCACTATGCGAGAAAAAAAAAGAAAATGTTTACATAGTATGGCCATTACCCCTTAAATGAAGCAGATTTACACACAGCACTGCTAGCAGGATATATATATATATATATATATATATATATATATATATATATATATATATGCAGAACAAACACAAAAATAATGTCTTGCGTAAACTAAATATTCCTTTTGATTGAGGATTTAGAAATAAATTGATACAACATATACAAGACAGTTTAAACATATTTATTATTACGAAATTATTACTATCATTGCTTCTTATATATATATAAAATTATTAAATAATTTTTCTATCCTGTTTTACAAGCTATTTACTGCCCTCCGTTTTACAAGATCTAAGCTAGTAATATTAAATTAGATTTTCTTTGTTTGTTTCCTTTTTGTTTAAATAATGGAGTGATTATAATTAACCAAAAAATGATAAGGATCCTCTGGATGCTTGGACGGGTGCACTTTTGGAGTGCAGCAAACAGCATGGTCCTTTACAGGTCTCTATTTATCTTTCATATAAATGCTTTCACACACTGCATACTTTTATATGCATATATATACATACATATACGACGTATGCACGGTATACATTTATATATGTATGTATATACATATGTATTTATATTTATATGCGTGTATATATACATATATATATATATATATATATATGTATATATAATAGGATCTAACGATTTAATATCTCTTTCATCATTCACTGTCATACATATTAGTCTACTGGGTGGCCTTAGAAATATAATATTTCAACTCCTTTTTTTTTCTTTTTTTACAATATTCTACAATAATTTATATTGTTTATATAAGTAAAGAAAACGGAAATATATAGTAAATATTTTATCTTTAACAGTATGAAATGCATAGTGGTAATGTAAGATATTAAAATGTATCGGTGAATAAAAAAAAAAAAAAAAAAAGAACTAACTCCCTCATTGCACAGTCTTGGGTGAAACAAATGCAATATGAATTAATTAGGGATACATGATCAATGATAAAGACAACAAATGCGCGATTCTTTTTGCCGAGCTGTAAAAGTATGTAAGAATTTGTGGTCTACACAGCACATTATTAATTAATTAATTAATTTATTTATTTATTTATTATCATGCATTTGAAAAAGAAGCAAAAAGAAAAATAAAAAAAAAAAGCAAACGAAGTGGTATTTCAAAACTATTTCGATCTGTTTTTAAAATTAAAATGATATCTAATAGTAGTCCAAGGCCACTCTGTAGGATTTCATATAAATAACTTTGTAATAATAATGCTATATTTTAACTGCAAAATTATCATATTCTATTATCAAGTCATTAATCATTCAGTTTCTCTTTCAAAATCGAAATGATTAACATACCAAATATTCGTCCAGTCAAATGTGCGAAATATACAATATTAAATGGAAAAAGGCACACGTTTTTGACAATCTTATAGTTTTTTATTTTTCTTCTATTTTTCTTTTTTTTTTTTTTTTTTAATTTCTGCGATTATACATCAGAGGAAATCAAAACGTATTCTTTTCAAGAATAAATCATAAGATATTGTTTGGCTAAAGCAAAAAAAATTATTTAACAAAAAAAAAAATTTGTCGACTTTTTTCTTTCCTTCTTTTTTTTTATTTATTTACTTATTTATTTATTTTTTTTTAACGTAATATTCACTATGAGTACATCCTCCGCTTTAGGTATTGTATATTTCTTCATTTAATAAGAGATATATTATTGTGTGATCTCAGGATATATTAATAAAATCATTAAAATAAATTGAATAATGTGTACTATTACTCATGGCCTTTCCTTTGTTAAATTAATATTCTACTAACATAAGATGCTTTACTCAAAATGATGTGTATATATATATATATATATATATATATATATATATATATATATATACATGGATCGAATTAAAGTTTCATTAATACAATAAATTAAATAAGATGCGTGGATAAATGCTGAACCATTGGTAATATAATCAAATAGCCGTCGTTCTTTAAACTTTGATTAGTTTGTTTTGAGATCAATATCTGTAATGTTTTACATTACCAGTTGGGCTTTAAAATGGGCTGTACACATTTTATATAACATTTACTTGATAATACAATAAATATATATATATATATATATATATATATATAAATATATAATATAATCTGTCTTGTAATATAGGTTAACTATTTGATTACACTACCAGAGGATAAATTTTTTTTTTTAATTCAAATATAATAAGCTAATTATTATATTACGAGTGTGTGCGATCCGTTGTTTTACACTCATAATGAAATAAGAAAATAAAGTGGAATTCTTCACATACATTTTTTTTTACAGTATGTCTCATATATCTCTGTCAAAAGTGAATAGAAAAGAAAAGAAAAGGAAAGAAAACAAAAAAAAAAGAAAAACTCAATTACAATCCCATTCCTCTTGCACTATACCGGGGAAAAAAAAAAGCAAGTATAAATGCGTTGACCGTAATATCAACTATAAAATCATAGTAATAAATTGCAATGAATCAACACGATACGGAAATATCCCCGAGAGAAAATAAAATCCGATATATCGATTCTTTTATAAATAAAGTTTTCACTTTAAATCGTTATGGCGATTTTATTTTAATCCGATTGAGAAACTAAAATATTGTTGATTGTGATTCGCAAAAATTTTTAATACGTAAACATGCATAAAGAAATATTATTTGCGTACACACGAGGTTGTGCATATTTAATCGTTTTGATTTATATCATTAAGAAAGGATTAGAGAAAAGAATCGATCTCAGGACCACGTTTTTGATCAAATTTCTTCATTGCTGCTATAACATTTTTTTTCGAGTTGTCAAAAGAATCGATATAAGAATTATATATATATATATATATATATATATATATATATATATATATATATATATATATAAAATATCATTGTGTATGCGTGTGATATATTATGAAAGACTGAAATCAATATTGCATCATAAGATCGTTATAAAGTCAAAAACAAATTCCACGCCATTTTCAAAAGAAAGAATCTATGTTGGATATCAACAAAAATATAACCGACTCGTATCTCATTAAATTAGTTTTTATAATACTTTACAATCATTATAAATGTAATATAATATAATATAATATAGTATAGTATAATATAATATAATATAATATAATATAATATAATATAATATAATATAATAATAATAATAATAATTATAATAATAATAATAATAATAATAATAATAATAATAATAATAATAATAATAATAATAATAATAATAATAATAATAATGATATAGTAATATGCATTTTGCCTTCATTCTTTTTTTTTTTTTTTAGGATCATTCTTGATGTTGTTGTAAACAATAATAATAATTATAACATAGGGAGTACTATTTTTTTTTTCTTTTTTTCATCAAAGATAATGATCACATTTCTTTTAACATTTAATATATTATTGTTATCCAACACATTTTCCCCCAAAAAAATATCCTACATTGTTATAAGGTGTACATTATTATTCTATATATTTCACTTGTAACTCTAAGAAGCTTGTTCAGAAGAAATAGTAGAAGAAGTAGAAGAAGTAGAAGAAGTAGAAGAAGAAGAAGAAATAGAAGTAGAAGTAGAAGAAGTAGAGGAACAAGAACAAGAAGATGCGGTAGTAGAACAAGGGAAAAGAGAAAAAAGAAAAAAAAAAAAAAAAGAAAAAGGAATCGATTAAAAGAATACACAAAGTATTGGAAGTCGCACTTGGCCATTCAACTAGATTTACTTTTCTATTAAAGGGTTGTATTGCTGTAGAGTGTGTTTATTCGGCACGTAGCTCGCTCTCATTTCTGCTCGAGGGAAACAAGGCGAGACTTCACTCTTCATTTAGGAATCCTGTCAATGTATGGAACAATTATATATATACATATATATATATATGTATTCTTCTATCTTTTACGATTGTCTCCGTAATAATTTTTGTGGTTAGTATCAATCAATCGATCAATCAATCGATCGATCGATCGATCGATCGATCAATAAAACCATTCTCTTCAAAGTCGAATTGTCTCGCTGTTCACGGTTAAATGTTATATTAATCATCATCGATAGTTCGAAAGGGATTATAAATTAACTAATCGAGCATATATCCTAATGGTTTTTCGAAATATTTCGGAGGATGATGTATTAATAATACACGTGACGAGTGGTGACACAAGCGTCGTTGCGCGCGCGCGCGTGTCTGTCTCTTTCTTTCTACACCAACGGATTTAAAATATTAGCCATGGAAGAAGATCTACAATGCGTTCTTTTTTTTTATCTTTGTCTCTTCGTTCTTTTTTTTCCTCTTCGTCTTTTGCGATTTTCTTTTTTTTTCTTTTTTTATTTTTTTTTTTTTTTTTTTTAAGAAAGAATCGTTCTCGTTCAAAAAAAAAAAAAAAAAAAGAAAAAAAGAAGAAAAGAAAAGTGAGAAAGAAGAAGAAAAAAGAAAAAAAAGAAAAAAGTTCACAACCTCTATTATACTCTCGCAGCAAATTACGAATCGAATGAAGGTATGTACAAAATGTTTAAGAATAATATTATTTAAATGAAGAATCTTTTTCTTTTTTTTTCTTTTTTCTTTTTTCTTTCTTTCCTTTAATCACTCAATTACAGGCACAATTTTCTTTTTGTTTCGTGACATTTCTTTTTTTTTTTTCACTTTTCTTTCCCCTCGTTATTTTTTTTTTTCTTTTCCTTTTTTCTACCCTCCTTCAAACGTTCGATCAGAGACGGATTTATTTATACCTTCGACGACGTTACTCGTTAATTGCAGATAAACCGTACGTTTGATAGCTTAATTAATAATTGTAAGTGAATACAACACGGGAACAACATTTGAAAAATTGTTCAAAGGCTGATATATGTAATACTCCACGTCGAAACTCATCTAAATCAAATCGTCATGCCCGTTTTTTCTTTATTTTTTTTTTTTTTTTTTTTTTTTTTTTTTTTTAAACGGAGTCGGTTAATCGTTAACCTTTCGTCAAATTTTTTTCCTCTTCTTCTTTCTTTTTTTTTTTTAATCTCTCTCTTTCAAAGAAAAGTAAAGAAGGTATACAACGTTTATCATGAAAAATGTATAAAAATATAAGGAAGATTATACACATTAACCTTTTTTTTTTTTTCTTTTGTTCCTTCTCTTTTCTTCGCCGTTTTTTTTTTTTTCTTTTTTGTCCCCTTTTTTTTCTACTATTTCATTTTTTATATTTTTTTTTTTATTTTTAGATGATCGACGCAAAGTGCACAATAGCGGAGATTGGCAGGCTGAATTAGAAAAAAAGGCACGGATTTCAGTGTGCTATTTATAATATACCTAAGAGGTGCATAAGGCGACTTCCTGTACGATGATGATATCTCAGGAAGACTAAATCTTTTTTTTTTTTCTTTTTTAATACTTTCGTCAATTGCGTATACAAACTAAGTCGCATTCGTGTATATATATATATATATATATATATATATATATATATATATATATATATATATATATACTATAATAATATAGTTAAGGCGCGCGCGTGAGCGCGCGTTTTGTCGATAGACAATTTTTTTGTTTCTCTTGTTTTTATTTCTTTTTTTTTTTTTTAATAGTTTTAATTTATTATCATCAACATGTAAAAAGTGGTCACTCCAAAAGAAAGTATAGCCGTCCTTTCTTTTACTTTCTATATTTTCTTTGTTTTCGTTTCCTCTTTTTTTTTTTGTTTGCTTTCTCTTCCCCTTTCTTTCCTTTTCTATTTTCGATGGAACCACAGAATAACAAGAACCGAATTTCACCGACCGTCATATATATATATATATATAATCTTCACTGACTCAATCCACGCTTTCTTGTTATACGACCACCACACCACTCCGAGTGTCGACGATTCGTTCTTTTTTTTGTTTTTTGTTTGTTCTTTGTTTTTTCTTTTTATTCTTTTTTTGTTTTTTTTTGTTTTGTTTCGTTTTGTTTTATTCAAGTACGCCGATTAACGGTATATAATTTATTTTAGACAATCAGCGTACACACGGATTGTTAGGACTTGTATCTGTGTATGGCCTTTTTGCTTGTTGGAAACTTCAGACGAAGCCGAGTTTATTTTGTTCACGTCCTGCATCATAGAATATATACTAGTATGTAATTTAATTAGTGAACAATAATTTTATTGATGCATCAATGGCTATGCTTCTACAAATCCTTATTTTTATATATATATATATATATGTATGTATGTATATATATATATAATACGTATGTATGGTTGTGTGTGCGTATATATATATATATATATATATATATATATATATACATATACACATACATATACATACATACAAATTTTTCTAATAATCTGTACATATAACAAGAGATGAGTACAGTGACCATTTCATGAAAGTTAACAATAATACAGTGGTGTCTGAGTTATTTCTCGTTATTCTGTGGTATCGCATCCTCAGTTGTTAAGTATATTAATACGTTCATCTTAATATCCATTATCAATTATTATTTTTCGAATGTGCAATAATAATTACGTCCCATATAAATAATAAAACAAGGATATGCCTCGCTACGATCAAGTCAAGAAAAAAGGGATGCACA
Source organism: Dolichovespula saxonica (assembly GCA_911387935.1). Lineage (NCBI taxonomy): Eukaryota > Metazoa > Arthropoda > Insecta > Hymenoptera > Vespidae > Dolichovespula > Dolichovespula saxonica. Next base: position 8,528,992 of record OU427001.1, read on the forward strand.
ATGAGTATGCAAGCTGGCCTCAAACAATTCAGCCAAGCAGTACTGTTCTTTTTTTCTATATTTTTTTTCTTCTTCTTTTTTTTCTTTTTATCTTTCTTTTTTTTACTTTTATTATTTTTTTTTGTTATTTTCAATGAGCTTTAAGGATCTACACAATGTACAAATAATATATTATGTGGAGAAAGTGATACATGTTATATAACCATTTTTATAGACGATTATATAAAAAAATAGAAAAAATATACAAGAGGATGAGTTGTTAATTGCAGTTGTTCTTATGAAAGTAATTCTATATGTATATATATAAATATATAAAAAGAGAGAGAGAGAGAGAGAGAAAGAGAGAGAGAGAGAGAGAGAGAACAAAATAAATGAAAAAAAAAGAAAAAGAAAAAGACGAAAAAAAAAAAATTAAGAAGAGAATAAAAATATTTTTACTCAGACTTTAACTAAAAAAGGGTGCTAAACTTTATAAAGCATATATATTTATGGGACAAACAAGCAATACAGACAGATGAAAGTGGAGACGCTTGAGGATGAAAATGGTACGTATATATATATATATATATATATATATATATATATATATATATATATATATATATATAAAATATATATATGCATATACAAGTCAATAAAACTAGAAAAAAAAAAAAAAACGGAATATACATGAAGAACTACATGTTTTTATGGCTTTCATTGATAATGGTCGCTGCTGGCTCATCAAAATTATAGGTAATAAATAGTACTGTGTAGTTCTTATAATATTTATCATAACGTTATATAAATTTCCAGAAATACATAGTCATTGTGCATCCTTAAAAGCAAAAAAAAACATCATCTAGCATGCAAATGATAACTTCAAATTCATATTATGAAACTAATGTAAGGCAGTTTTTTTTTTTTCTATTATTTTTTCTATTATTTTTTTTTTTTTTATTTTTTTATATTAAAAAAAAAAAAATATATATATATATATATATGTAATTATATCTCGTGAGAAAAACTTACCGTTTGGAGAACTTTGAAGACAACTTGGAGAAAAAGGACGGCCTTGCCAGTGGGCTAATCGCATTTGTGTCCTGTGTATGTGTATGACCCTGCAATTTTTATAGACACTTGTATGGAGTAGAAACAATGCGAATAGCGATAATGATTTACGACTGAAGATATAAGATTTAATTTGTTTATATACGTATTAGGAATATTCGCGAGGGTCTCAATGATGGGATAACGAAGGGACATTTTATGTTTTATTATTTTGCCGATTATCTATTATCGACTCTTTATCGATTATCTACTTTTTTGTCATACATATTATATATATGCACACATACATACGTGTACACGCGTATATATGTGTACAAATACTGACCTGAGTATGAGTACGTTGTGCTCTGTTTTGCCCAGAATGGAACGTACTACGGCTTGGAACATTTCGTGGAAATGCCGGTGTTGTTGGTGTTGCCAGTCTATTGCTTGGAGGTACACCCAAGCTGATAAAAAAAAAAAAAAAAGAAAAAGAAAATTTATTTTACGGTGATTATTATTATTTCTTTTCGATTTTTTTTTTGTTTTTGCTTTTTGCTTTTGCTTTTATTTTACTTCTTCTTCCGCGATCGCTACTGTCTTTATTTTTTTGTATATTTTAATTTTTGGATTCTTACGCGTTCCCCGTAAAAATAAGTCTGTGCGAAAAATTTGCATATATGTACATTTATTTATTTATTTATTTTTGTTGTTGTTGTTCTTTCAAAGTGACAGAATAAATGA
>OU427001.1:8535764-8540764 GCA_911387935.1 Dolichovespula saxonica
TAAAGTGCCTCGTGTGAGAGTACTCGAGAAACATGGTTTTGAACTCACTGGTATCGAGTTGGCCGGGACTGTTTTTTGGGGCGGATGGCCGTGCGGCAGAAACGCGTGCGCTATTCTCCTTGATCGTTGCCGCGTCTACCGTATTCTGCCGTTTGAAATTGCTACCGCCTCCGCTACTTGTAACCGTACCGCCGGTTACAGCAGGAGCATGATTATGATTCGTTGCATTACCTGGACTTGGTGCACCTCCTAAGTGATACATTTTTTTCCATTTTTTTTATTTCGTCAGACAAACAACAAACAAAAAAATTCCTCCTCCGATACCATCGGGTTTTTTCATTACAAATGTGGGTCTCGCGAGCGCGGTCATACGCGGAAATGAGGTGGCGAGGGGGTGGGGTGGGGTGGGGGTGGGGACGACGACGACGACGACGACGTGGGGAGAGGGGGTTTCGTTCATGCTTTTAGCATAAAACTCATTAGTTCATTACTACGATTAAGAAAATCTTCTCTTGCTTACCCGATTTATAAACGTTTGTCCTTTTTTTTTTTCTCTCTTTGTTCATATATATATATATATATATATATATATATATATATATATATATATATATATATATAAATATTATAAATATATATTATATATATATATATATATAAACGTGTATAATAATAATTTTTCTCAGATAAGAATTTGGTTAGGCCCGTTATTGTATTAAAATACATGACGAACACTTACGAAGGGTTTCGCCACCAGACGAGGCCCGTCTGCTGGGCTTTGGATTGCTAGCAGAAATACTTCTGTGAACACTTCTGTGTGAGGGACTTTGTACGGCACCACCCGTACCTCCTCCGCTACTTCCACCTCCGCCAGAACCAACTTGTGCCGGAATGGTGCGCAACGATAAAGAACTGCCGGACCGCGAGCCGTCGCTTTCGGGCTACATTGTAAACGAGAGAGACCAATTTAATTTAATTTAATTTAATTTAATTTAATTTAATTTAATTTAATATGATCGATCGATCGATTAATATAAATATATTATTAAATTATATATTTAAAATATTAACGAACGAAAACGGGATATACACGGTGTTGTGTTGTTAAACACCGGGTATACCCCAAATCGTTATCTCGTTTCACCTTTTTTTTCTTTTTTTATTTTCTTTTTTCTTTCTTTCTCACTCTCACTCTCTCTCTCTTTCTCTCTCTTCAACTTACATCTGTTGTTTTCCTGCCTAAGAGCAAGTACGTCGCGAATACATCGTCGTATTTAGCTTGACCTAATGATTCTTCGATTTCGTTCCTCGTATATCCCATATTGGCTAAGGCCTCTGAAACAAATACGTTGGATCGGCATAGTCACATCGATTTAGGGGGAGAGAGAGGAAAAAAAAAAGAAAAAAAAAATATTTATACTCTACGTATAACATATATACGATAAAACAACAACGACAACGACAACGACAACGACAACGACAACGACAACAACGACAACAATGATACATCTACGCGTTTGAGGAATTAAGGTAAGTTATATTAATCATCTACACGTACACGTATATTATAAAGATACGAATAACGAAGGGATGACTAAACTATTTCGATTTGGTAAACATGGATTAGATAAATCGTTTAGATGCTACGTATTCAAGACAAAGGGTTCGCTAATTTTACACATTGTGGATATCATAAATTAACGTCAAACTGGTTTAACTACACATACAAGGACGAATTAGAAATTATTTCATGCAGAGATATATCAGTCGAAAAAGAGAGAGAGAGAGAGAGAGAAAATAATTACATACGATCGAAATAAGCGCAAAAGAATGATCGAACGTAAGGCCGTGCGATATAATTCGTTCGAGTCGCGCTTCGTCGATTTAATAAAAAAAAAAAAAAAAAAATAAAATAAAATAAAATAATAATTTAAACGAGATCGCGCATTTTTTTTTATTTTTTTTTTTTTTTTTTAGGTATTAAAACTACTGCATGCGATCGCGCGAATTTTTATTCATCGAAACGATGCATCAACGCGTTCTAGTTAAATAATAAAATTAAATTAAGATTTGTCTGCTATATATCCGTAAGTTAATAATATAATATATATTATGTATATATAAAATATAACATATTTTCCTGATACGTCTTCCGTTGTGGTCAATCTTTTTTTTTGTTTTTTTTTTTTTTTTTTTTTTTTTTTTTAGAACATGGCGATGCGATTAGTAGTGGTATAAAGGCATATCTCACAAGAGAAGTGACAGTCTTTTTTGTTTTTTTTTTGTTTCAGTTTGTTTTTGTTTCGTCGAAAATGCTTATACAGAAGTCAAGGGTGCCCACATTTTAGATATGGTATGCTAAACATAAAAACGGTAAGTAGTAAGTGTTATGTACATACTGGCAGACTCACCTATCCTCTTGTGGTCTTTATAATCAGGTTCGGGTTCTAAGTACGGTTTCAATTCATCATCCTCATATCCCATATTCATCCATTTATCCTTCATTATATTCTGTGGGAGAACGAAAAGAAAAGTGGGGAGGGGAAGAGAAAAAAAAAAAAAAAAGAAAAAAAGAGGAAAAAAAAAAAAAAAAACAGAAAGACAAGAATCAACGCTTTAAAGTTATCTCATAAATACGCTGGTAAAAAAAAAATGTTTTTTTTTTTTTTTTTTTTTTTTTTTTTTTTTTCTAACATAACTCACGAGTTTAATACTACTCGAACCTTATCTCCACGTACCTCTAATGAGGCCCGCTTCGTAGGGTTAAGCACCAAGAATTTTTTCAAGAGATTTTCACAGTCGGTTGACATGTAAAATGGGATCCGGTACTTTCCCCTTAGCACCCTTTCCCTTAACTCCCTCAGTGTTGACCCATCGAATGGCAGTGAGCCAGATACTAACGTATACAGTATAACTCCCAACGACCATACGTCCACTTCAGGTCCGTCGTACTTTTTACCTGTCGTGTCGCAACGAGGGAAAAAAAAAAACGAAAAAAAAAATAATTAAAGATACGTTGACCTTTTTGAACGGGCAACGGTAAAAGATGGTAGAACGAAAATATAATTTTAAAGGCGTTGATACGAACCTTGGAAAAGTTCAGGCGCCGCGTAAGGTGGCGAGCCACAAAATGTGTCCAATTTGTTTCCAGGCGTGAATTCATTACTAAAGCCAAAATCGGCTATCTTTATGTTCATCTCGCTGTCCAGTAACAAATTCTCGGCCTTCAAGTCTCTGTGGATGATCTTTTTCTGATGGCAGTATTGCACGGCAGATACGATTTGCCTGAATTTGGCCCGTGCCTCCTTCTCCTTCATTCGGCCATGTAAAACGAGATAATCGAATACCTCGCCGCCGCTTGCGTACTCCATTACCAGGTACAGTGTCTTTTCAGTCTCGATAACTTGGAAAAGTTTCACTATGTTCGGATGGTCGAGCATCTTCATTATCCTTACTTCTCGAAAGAGCTGTTTAATTTAAGTAAAAAAAAAAAAAGGATCGTTTAATTATTACGATTAGAAAATTCAATTGCTCGCAAAATCTTTAGACTTCTCTTCTTTTTTTTTTTTTTTTTTCTTTTTAAATTTCCTAGGAAATATAATTACAGGGTGTTTCAGATGAAAGAGCTAAATGTTATCTTTGTTTTTTTTTCTTTTAATTTTAATTGCACACTTTAAATACAATTTTATGGCATACTTTGAATGCTTTAAAAAGAGGTACGTTATGAATAGTTTATATATATTTATATATATATATATATATATAATAGTGTAATGTTATGTATGTTAGAGGTAGCCTCCCTTAGTTGAAACACCCTGTATATATACAGAAAGAGATTCGATATATATACGTATATTTATATTTATATTAACCTTTTGAAGACTACCCGGATTAAGTTGCGTTTTGTCGATAATCTTGATGGCCACCTCCTTCCCCGTAGGCACATGCTTAGCAAGCTTGACCTTGGCGAAGTTACCCTTACCAATGGTTTTGAGTAACTTGTATTTGCCAATGTGCGGTTCCTCGGAGGTACGGCTCCTGGACGACATACGTCCACCGCTGGTCGACAATGCTCCAACGCCATCCCCTGTCTGCAAATAACAAATAAAAAAAAATAAAATATAAAACACTCGAATCAACGACCACACGAGAATCTTTTACTTATCGTTCATTGCACGAGTCGTTGTTTATACACGTTGAGGTAAATAAAAAAGAATAAAAAAAAAACAAACAAAAGAAAATAAAAAAAAAAAAAAATCGAAACGAAAGAACAGTTCCAAGAATATCATTTCGTTCATAATTAGTGATATACAATATATGTGTGTATGTATGTACGTACGCGCGTGAACGAACGAATCGCACTTGACACTTTTTCAAGGACGTGCCATTGTCAATGCGATTAATTAAGGCTCGTTAGTGGTGCACCAAATAAAGATCATTTCGAACTGAGTTCCCGTGTGTGTGGATCGTTAATAAAACGCGCTATGTCTAACGCGAGAAGAAATCAAGGACACGCATAAACGCACGCACGCGCGTTTCCGTTCGTTACGAATTAAAACGTAAAACGTAATATTCTTCGACATACCCCACCCTAACCATCCACCCACCCACCCACTCACCCGACAAGTTAAATGTATCGTGTAATCGAAAATTGCATAAACGATGTCTCGTCTCGTTCGTAGAAAATCTGCATTTTATTCGCTGATCTATTTAAGGTAACCGACATCTAATAAGTGTTTCGCTTTCTGTTTCATTAAAAAAAAAAAAAAAAAGAAGAAGAAGAAGAAGAAGAAGAAAAGGAAAAAGAAAAGAATAAGAAACGGCAAGTAACGATATAATTAATTGTCAAGGGAGGTCAATTACCCGCGTTAGGCCACGAGTGACCATCTTGCAAGAGGTGGCCGCAGCAGCAGCAACCTTTGAGGTCGCCAGCTTGAATGTGTGTTCTCTTCGCAATAATCTCTTGTAAAGATTTCTTTTTTTTTTTTTTTTTTTTTTTT
>OU427001.1:8543264-8550764 GCA_911387935.1 Dolichovespula saxonica
AGAGAGAAGAGAGGGGAGAGAGAGAGGGAGACGACAACATCAAGAGTGGAATTCTACCTACCAGCAGCAGCAGCAGCAGCAGCAGCAAAGTCGACCCACCTATGTCTGAAGGGAGAACACCAGCACCAACTTCGATAAGAGAGAACGAGGAGAATGATAGAGGGAGAGAATCTAGATAGATAGATAGATAGAGAGAGAGAGAGAGAGAGAGATAGGGAGAAGGAGAGAGATAGAGATAGAGAGAGGACGGTGCTTTTGGTCAGCTGATCGACGGATTCGATGAGCTAACGGATGTTGCAGAAGACTGCTGCTGTTGCTGTTGCTGTTGCTGTTGCTGTTGGTGCTCTGGTGTTGCTATTATCAACCATACTCTTCGAACCCGTCAAAATTTTCTATCAGTTTCTCCTCGCTATCAATCATTTTTATTTTTTATAACAATATAATTGTCGTATCGCTTTCATTTTTTTCTTTTATATCGTCATCGTCGTTATCATTATTATCATCATCATCATCATCATCATCATTATTATCCTTTGTTTGTTCGTTTGGTCAATTTTTCGTGCCTACTTTCGGTATGACATATCATTTTTAGGTAACTCTTTGTGAACAAAGTCGAAAAGACTTTGACGCCCGATGAATTTTCAATCGACCAGATTTCACTTTCATAAAATTTAATATATCAATCTTAGGACGATCACGAAAATAGAATTTTAGGCGAACCGTTTATAGATATATAAAATATATATAATAGTATGTATATTCGGTTAGCTCTCATCGGACGGAGAGTAACTTTTTCACGGTGGACGACGGAGAGACGACTGAGGACGGGGGAGAAGGGCCTCGGGGTATATAAGTGGTTCAGGGAAGATGAGGGATGGGGTTGGGGAGGGTTGGGGGCGCGAACATAAGCGTAGAAATCAAAGTCGGACTCGGACTGTGCTCGTCTCGTCCAAGGTTTTATTATTACGTCGCGATCCATACGATTATATTGAACGTGGCTTACTTAACGCGGTTTATTATAATCCTTTTAAAAACACCCTCCACCCTCCACTTTAACCCTCATCAACCCCCGACCATTTCTCTATTTAACCCTTTGCGTGTTCTACATTTGGAATGAATAAGTTAAGCGCGTCAGAGTAAGTCTCGAGAATCATTTTCGATATCTTGAAAACGTCTGACTTTGGAAAAAAAGAAAAAAGGAAAAAAGGAAACAACAAAAAAAAAAAAAAAAAAAGAATTGATTTTCTTACTTCCTTTTTTTTTAATCTTTTTCTTTTTCTTTTTTTTTTTATTTATTTCTTTCTTTATTTGTTTATTTCATTTTTCCTTTTTCTTTTGTATATCCTTCAAAAAGGTACCCAAAACCTTTCCACCCTAAATTCGTTACTCGATCGAGTGCATCCTGGCAAAGTGACTCGATCAATCGAGTTCGATAGGTCCCACGATCGTTATAGGCGATGCTTCTCGTAGTCCTCTCTCTCTCTCACACACACACACACACACACACACACACACACGCTCTCTCTCTCTACGCAGATCGTAGAGTCGACGGGACGACGACGACGACGACGGCAAAAGGGAAGCCATCCGGATTATTTCAGCTCGAACGGATGAGCCGCAGACTGTACACCCGACCGAGAGTCATCAACTCTCTCTCTCTCTCGGTTGTGGCAGAGAAGCGCATAGAGAGAAGTGCATTAACGTCGTTGCAACGCGTTCGGTGCGAACGACTTTGCGTAAATATAGTCGTAATATATCCTCATCCCCATACCCCTCCCCCCTACCCCCTATCCCCATCATCACCGTCTATATATCGTTTGTCATTTTCAATTTCCGATCCAATCCTACGATAGAGATTATCGTATATATATATATATATATATATATATATATATATATATATATATATATACACATTATTCTTTCTTTCTTATTTATATCCACTTTGTTATTATTAAATCTCAATTATCGAGATTCGAAATAAAAAGAAAGAAAAAAAAGAATGAAGAAGAAGAATAAAAAAAAAAGAATACCTTCGATCAAATTAACATTAAAATAACTCGAGAGTATCGCCGAGGTATCAGATAAAAAGAGTTGTGTCAGACAGAAAGATATATATATATATATATAATATAAAGATTACGCGATATTTTTTTTTAAGAATGTTCGTTAAGTCACGGCGATAATAGTAACGCAATAAAAGGATATACTACGATCGATAAATTCCAACGAATCATAGATTTATCGATAGTTCAAGACTTTTCCTGTTTCTCCAAGCAAAGAGAGAAAAGTATTCTCCACTTATATATACATATATACGCTTATATATATACATCATGAATTATACACACATACTCTAACGATACTTCCAAATACTATAATATAACCGTCCGACGATTATCAAACGCGAGAACAATTTATTTACTTTTAAATAAATTGATTTATTTTTATTTCTTATTCTTATGCTTTTCTTTTTTTTCTTTTTTTTTTTTTTGTTATCGTCGAATATTAAACGTCGAAAATAACGGGGGTAAAAAGAGAAGCACAGCTGGCCGATTTGTTAAGAACGATAAATATAAAAAAAAAATAAATAAATAAATAAAAAGAAACAATTCGACGCTACGAGATAAAATTAATTAAAATACGATTATCATTATCGTGGACCGAGGGAGTGTGGGGAGGGGAGATCGTTTAAAAGGGAAAGGGAAGGAACAAAAAAAAATATATACAAAGAAAAAGAGAGAGAGAGAAAGAGAGAAAGATTTTTCGATACCTCCTTCTCGTTACGAACACCTTTCTGCATGACGTCAGAGAGTGGCCTGAAACTACTGCTCACAATATTGTTCTGTTGTTGTTGTTGTTGTTGTTGTTGCTGGTGTTGTAGCAATTGTTGTTGTTGTAGCTGTTGCTGTTGTTGCTGTAGCTGACGTTGATGATCTTTCTTAGTGATGATAGGTCTAACGAGGGTGCGAACCGGTTGTTGCACCCTCGTAGTCTGTGCTCTCAACGGAATTTCCGGTTCCTGTCCACGTCTGGTGTCGGAGGCGGTCCTCGAGAGCTTCACCGAGGATGGCTTCTTCGGTGCGATGCTCGCATTTCCGGTTGAGTTTCTCGTCAAGTCTCCGCGGTGCAACGGCGAGGCCCTTTTTATTATTATCATTCAGGTGTGTTTCGTTTTGTTTCTTTCTTGTCGATTGCTTTCTTATTTCTTTTCTATTTTTTTTTTCTTTTTTTTTTTACCCTATTGTTTTCTCTCTTGTCTTTTTTTTTTTGCTCTTTTTATAAATTTCTATTCTTTTTTTTTTGGTTCGGTTCATCTCGAGAGAGAGAGAGAGAGAGATATATATTTCTCTCAAGATGTGTACATATATATATATATATATATATATATATATATATATATATACATATATATATATACATACACACCATAAATTGTTTATCTACGCGCGCGTGCGTGTGTATATATGTATGCCCAAGAAAAAAAAAAATAATAAAAAAGAAAATAAAAATAAATAAAAATAAAAATAACGAATGGACACGCGATCGACGGATAAGATCGTTGAAAGATTCGAAAAAGAGGAAGGGAAAAAGAAAAAGAAAAGAAAAAGGGAGAGAGAAAATCCCGATGAAATTTATATAAAGCCAAGAGTCGTGTGTTTTATCGTCGAGCCAAACGTATTCCGCCCCTCCCCCCCAACCCTTCCCCCATGCCCTTTCCACCTCCTCGTCGTGCCTAATAAGCGAACGAGGACGGAACGGCGGAAATCGAAAGAATCGACCGATCAAATTGGGTAAACTAAATGTGAATTCGAGCGAGGAAAGAGGGGGACGTGGGGGGGGGAGGGGCGGGGAGGGGCGGGGCGGGGCGGAGAGGGTTGGGGGTGGTGGTGGCGATGGTACGTATATAATCGGAACGACGTGTGGGTGTAATGGAGCGTTTATTGTTGCTCGGATATATCACGGGCGAGCGTAAAGCAATCGGTTTCGACGATAAAAGAAAAAAATACATTGATTTTAAAATATGATTTTAAAGTACAACGAGTGCGAAGAAACAACATCGATTTTTTTTTTCTCTCTTCTCCATTCGACGCCGGGAATTATTATTCGTGCTCGTTGATATTAATTTTACGCGGGTACTTCGATCGTTTCCGTCGAATCTATGCGAACGATAAAAAAAAAAAAAAAAAAAAATAGAAAGAAAGAAAAGAAAGGGGAAAAGAAAAAAACTACGAAGAAGAAAAAAAATTCAATTAAAATTGCCCGCTCGTGTTAAGACCGTTCGACCCACTCACCCACCCACCCACTCACATATATACACACACGCTCGAACGCGAGGACGCATATGTACGTATTATAAATTAATAAAATTTACCCCTCGGCCTCGTCGTCGGTTACATTCTTCAATAGATCCTCGTGTTCCCTGTAACGCAATTCAACCTCGTGCCCAAATTCCTCGCTGTTTTTCAATTGTCGATTTTTCGCAGCGGCGATCGTACCCAACTCGATCGCCTTGACCTGTTGTTCCAATCGTTGAAGCATGTCGGTACTCTCCTCGTTAGTATTTTTCTTTTGTTGTTGTTGTTGTTGTTGTTGTTGTTCCTGCAGCTGTTGTTGTCGTTGTTCTTGACGTTGCTTCAGTATCAAGTCGAGACTGACAGGTTGTTGTTGTTGTTGTTGTTGTTGTTTCGACGAATCGATCGGGGGAGTAGTTAATTTCTGTTCGTTCGACGATGTTATCAACGTTGGCTCGTGAATCGGTTGTATTATCTTCGAATTTTTAAATACCTTTAACTTCTCCTCGAGATTCGCGTCTATCATGGAATTATCAACGGTTATAGTTCTCCTAGCGAATACCGGGGGTGTTCTATTTCCATAAGAAGGACCGCCGCCACACGACGACGACGATGGTGGTGGTGGTGGTGGTTGTTGTTGTTGTTGTTGTTGTTGTTGTTGTTGTTGCTGTGGTACAACCATCAACTTCGAACAATTTCTTTTCTCGACAACTTGAAGACCCTTGTTACCATCCTCAACCAATTCCCATTGTTTCAAATTGTCCATAGCAGTGTGCGCCGTCGGTAGCCTCTTGTTCGTTGTTTTTGGACTCGTTACTTCCTGTCGTCCAGTTTCGTGACCACCACCACCACCACCACCACCACCAACACCAACACCACCACCACCACCACTGACACCGACACCGACACTACCAACCGTTAGCATGGCGGCCTTTCGTAAAATACTCGGTGGTCTTATCGAACTTCTACCAGGTTGAGTCCTAGCAAATGGACTCTCTCGATCCTCCATTATCGAGGAATCGAGCGTTCGTCTTTTTGTTCTCGAGTGGAGACTATAATTTCGAACGAAATTCTATCAAGACGACGCGTGTCGTCGTCGTCGTCGTCGTCGTCTGTCTCTCTCACTCTATATATCCTCTTCTTCCTTTTTCCACCTTCCACTCTCTCTATCTATCTCTCTTTTTCTCAATAAACGATCTTCTTCCCTCCTCTCGGGCTTCCTCGATGGCGAAAGTTGTCCCTCATGAAAACGATCGATCGATCGATAACGTTTCAACATCGATTTTTAAAAGTCCCACGTTCCCTCGCCGATAGAGACCACAGTGGTTCGGTCGATGCGGGGCGAGCGGGGGGGGGTGGGTTTCGAGCGTCTTTCTGTTAGAAATAAGAAGAAGAAAAAGAAGACGCATTGTCTTCGTTAAATTTTCGAATTTTCTCCATGTCGTTGTTGTTGTTGTCGTTGTCGCTGTTGTTGTTTTCTTTTTTTTTTTTTTTTTTTTTTTTAATTTTTATTTTTAATTAGCTGTCGATGGATGTGTGCGGACACGATGAACGACGAGGCATAAAGGTGCACAACAACAACGCGTTTCTCCGATAAGCTCGACGATTCGTCACTTAACGAGGACTATAAAAACGTAAAACCCAGAACACAATTTCCTTTTAGCTTCTTTTTTTTTTTTTTTTCTTTTTTGTTCGTCACACGTATATATATATATATTTTTTTTTTCTTCTCGTAACACATACAAATTAAATAAGCAAGAAAGCAACGACGCATACAAAACGTGGCTTCGATGAGTATGGTATATGTAAATGAAGAATAATAATATTTTCAAAGCCCCCATAATCTTTTCAACGCAACGAGATTGTTGGACGAGATTGTGTGCCGCGTATGAGCGTTTTGTTTTTTTTCTTTTTTTGGTTTTCTCATTATTTTATTTTATTTTATTTTATCTTGTTTTGTTTCGTGTAATTGTCGAAAGAAGACATATTCGAGAAAAATCGATAAGCTCTCTATGATTTTCCATCGTTTTCGGATATTATAAATAGGAAAAGGATCAGAATTATTTTTCATTACGCGATGGATATACGCGCCACGGCGTGTTACGATAGCAAATTTTAATATAGCGAACTTAATGGCAAACAATTTTTGGAAAGATATCTGAGAGACAAACACACGCACACAAAGAGTGAGAGAGATAGAGAGAGAATGAAAGAGAGAGAGAGAGAGAGAGAGAGAGAGAGAGAGAGAGAGAGAGAGAGAGAGAGAGACAAAATGGTGTCGTAAAAATATCCACGTGAGCACGCGCGCGACCGCGCAGATAAAATATTTCAAAGCGAACGAAAAACACCTTTTGTTTCATTATCGATTACAACGCCGATGATTTAGATTATAATCTTTTCCCTCCTAAATCTCTAAGTATGTATCTTCCTTTTTCGTATTTAAAATTTAAAATTTAAAAAGAAAAAAAGAAGAAAAAAAAATCTCGATCGAAGAAAAATTTCAAGAGATAATTTTAACGTGAATTATTCATCTATATAATATGTACATGTGTATACATACATACATACATCATACATACATATATACATACATACATACATATATATATATATATATATATATATATATATATATATATATATATACACGTGTACATGGTAGGTATATGCGAAGAGTCGAGTCTCGAGAGATCGGTAAACGTAATAAAGCGAAAATCGAGTTGGATTCGTCGATTTGGAGATACCGAATGATGAATTCATTTAACATCCATGCTGTCCCTCCCCTTTCCACCTTCCACCGTCCCCTCCCACCCGATGTGGTTGATTATATCCGTTAATAGTGATCGGTTCGATTAATTGATTTATCGTGAATCGTACGTATATATATATATATATATATATATATATATATATATATATATACATATATATATATATATATATCTCGATTGATAATTTCACCTCGGAAATCCGAGAAACTTTGCCGATACGAGAGAAGAAAAAAAAAAGAAAAGAAAAAATTAAAAAAAAAAGAAAAAAAAATAAAATAAAAATAAAAGAAAATAATTTCGAAGAATAGGAAGCGACCGATTAATGTATTTTATACGAAAGGATGACGCTCAATCACGAAAGATAAATTCTTGTCTTGGGATGAAGTCATGATTTTCTACGAAAAAAAAAAGAAAAAAAAAAAAAAAAAAGAAAA
>OU427001.1:8560764-8565764 GCA_911387935.1 Dolichovespula saxonica
ATTGTTACCCATTACCCTAACCCTTCTCTCTCTCTCTATTTATTTATTTATCTATCTATTTATCTATCTATTTATCTCTTTATCTCTTTTTCAAATCTCCTTCCAGTCTCCAACTATTCCCTCTACCTCGTACGATTTTGTTAGACTATAAAAAAAAAAAAAAAAAAAAAAAAAAAAATAAAAATAAAAATAATAAAATAAAAGAAACTTCTGCCTCATTCTTTACTTCTTAATATTCCCTTTCCAGTCTTTCAACTATTCCCTCTACCTCGTACGATGTTGTTAGACTATAAAAAAAAAAAAAAAAAAAAAAAAAAAAAATAAAAATAAAAATAATAAAATAAAAGGAACTTCTGCCTTATTCTTTACTTCTTAATATTCTCTTTCTAGTTTTCAACTATTCCTCCACCTCGTACCATTTTGTTAGACTATATATATTTAAAAAAAAAAAAAAAAAAAGAATAGAAAAAAAAGGAACTTTTGCCTTATTCTTTACTTTTTAATATTCTCTTTCTAGTTTTCAACTATTCCTTCCATCTCATGCGATTTCGTTAGACGATTAAAAAAAAAAAAAGAATAATAAAAGAAAAGAAACTTCTGCCTCATTCTTTACTTCTTAATATTCCCTTTCCAGTCTTTCAACTATTCCCTCCACCTCGTACGATTTTCTTAGACGATAAAAAAAAAAAAATAACTTCTGCCTTATTCTTTACGTCTTAATATTCTCTTACGTTTACGTCGAGTAACGGGATCGAGAATTTTCAATATTTCTCTACGCGTACGGGTTGGTAGATGTTGATGATGATGATGATGATGATGATGAGGATGACGTTGTACGAAACGAAAAAAAAAAAAGAGAAAAATAAATGAGAGGAGAAAGACGAAAGATTTTAAAAAAGGTAAACGCGACGATCATTCCGTTTCTCTCTTATTTTTTTTTCTTCGTTCGGTCTTGCGCTTATTTCTTCGTCTCTTCCTTTTATTTCTTTGTTCATTAACCATACACATTAGGGTGTCCCATAGGATTCTTCCTTCTTTTTCTTTTTTTTTTTTTTTATTTCTTCTCATAATCATTCACAGCCTGGAAGAAACTTATGGGACAATCTAATATATATATAATGATTAAAGATATTATAATAGTATAATAATTATAAAATTATAATAATTAAAAATTACTATATATATATATTATATATGTATTAATTTTTTTATATCAAATAACCACAGACTTCGGTAATAAAAAAAAAATAAATAAATAAAAAAAAATAAAAAATTGTATTCTTTTTCTATCACTTGCCACAGGTGGAAGTGAGGAAACCTTGGATATTGGATACGTTACTGAATTAGAACAATACGCGGATCCATCGGTATGATAAAAGAATGGATGGATGCATGGATGAATGGATGGATGGATGGATGGATGGAAGGATGGATGGTCGTATTTCCTATTCCAGTTTTTGCTTCGTCTCTGTTTAACAGTCCTCGGACGCGCGAGGAGAAAGAAAGAGAGAGAGAGAGAGAGATACGGAAAACATGATTCTTTTTCGCACGAGCGCGCGCGCGCGCGCGAGCACGGGATGGGAACATTTTTGTGCCGTCTTTCTTACAGCTTGCGTTACGCAACCACACACACACACACACACACACACACACACGCACACGCATACACACCGGCTTCTTGTCACATATTCGTCGTTATTTCACGATGAAGAAGCGTCTCTACGAGAGTTGGTGGTGTGGTCGATCGTGAGGAACGTTTTATAGGCTCCTCTCTTTCTTTCTTTTTTTTCTTTTTTTCTTTTTTTCTTTTTTTTTCCCGTTCGAATATCCTCGGTGTGACGTTGTGTTGACTCCACACACGCGTGTATCCATGTACGTACTGTACGTACGTATAACTACGTATGTATGTATATATAACTTATTATCTTTCCGTACGGTTCCGATCTTTCCCGAGTTATTACGAATGCTATACGATCTCGTTCTTTACTACTCGTTACTTCGGACAATATGTACATACTTTCACGGGAAGATGGTTACGCGTTAAACATTTTTTTTTTTTTTTTTTTTTATATCGAATCGCTAATCAATTTTTCTTTTTATATATACACACACACACATATATATATATATATATATATTCTCTTTCCTTCTCTCTCTCTCTCGCACGTTGTTATATCGTCGTTGATAATAATGATCATGAAAATAATAATAATGTTAACCTTAAAAAAAAAAAAAGAAAAGAAAAGGAGAGAGAGAGAGAGAGAGAATTTAACAAGAAGAGAAGCCGAGTATATCGGAATCGCATGTAAGAGAATAATATTATTGTACCGAATCTATTTACCCGCGCGTATTATACGAGAAACTTATGTAGAATGCATGCATATGCATCTGTACCACCACAGCAAGTTAAATATGAAAGTTAAAACTATTAAAAAGGAAATACAATGTTTATTAAAAGGAGGCCGTAAGAAGAGCGTGGCGTATCTCGGCATTGATTGGCTCTTTCGAAAAGTCTCTCTCTCTCTCTTTCTCTCTCTATCTATCTATCTATCTATCTCCCTTTCTCTTTCTCTAATACAACACGCGCATCTTCTAACGTACACACAGACAAACACACACACACACACACACACACACACATTTCGAAACAGGTTGCTCTCTTGACGTCGAATAAAAACTGAAAGTTCGAAAAGTCTGAAAAGAAACGACGAGCGTAATAAAGAAATAATATTTCAAAATTTACTGTTCAAAAATAAAACAAAAAAAAGAAAGAAAAGAAAAAAAGAGGATGATCATGGAGTTAGAGGTTAGGACACGATACGGGTTATGATACTATCGTCTACAATAGAAATCGTAATCGAATAAAAGGAGAAAGAGAGAATGAGAAAGAGAGAAATTGTGAAGGTTAAGTCGATATCTATCCATTCGTTCGATTCTCCCTCTTCAAGGACCTTTTCCACCTCTTTTTCTTCTTCACTCTTTCACCCTACTCTCTCCTTTTGTAACTCGTGAAAAGAGTAATCGAACGACTCGGAAAGTCGGCCGCTCACGAAATGTGCCTCGTGTGCGCCATGCTTCTCGGATTTTGCCATGATCGCGACCTTCGTTCGAGGAATCGATCGAGCACGTTAAAGAAAATGAAGAAAGAAAAGAAAAGAAAAGAGAAAGAAAGAAAGAAAACCTGCACGGGGTTTAACTCAACAAGCAACGTGCAATTAACCTTTTCTTTTCTTTTCTTTTCTCTCTGCCATTAATCGACCTACTCCTATAAGATTCATAGATTTTTTTTCCATTTTCTTTTTTTTTTTTTTTTGAATAAAGAACGAGCCAAAAAACCCTACACGTGCGATCCGCAAAAGAATAGTACCACGGAAACGAATAATTAATTTTTAAAATCATCAATGGGACTCTCTCGATCGACCCCCCCCCCCGTGTATACAATAGTAATCAGAGTAATATAAAATTAAGGGATCGATTCTTTTACCTATTTTCTATTCCCTTGTTCTTTATTTTTCCTTCGGGACAACGTCTCTCACGAATTAATCCTTCATTTTCTATTCTCCGACATTGTTAACCCAACGGCAAATCCTATTTTAACATAACCTAGAGACTTCCTTTTTTTGACTCGGTGGTATCCTTTTTCTTTTAAATCTTTAACGAATCAATCGTAATTTTCTTCGAACCAACGAACGAACGACGCGTGGGCTCTCACAAACGAACAACAACAACAACAACAACACCACCGATCTTATTCGTCAACCTTTCTCGTACGAAGGGCTTATAAAATCGAATCGTTAGGTCGATCCGACTGGATTTTGTATCGTTTTTTTTCTCCTTTTCTTTTTTTGCTTTGCTCCGTAGATAAAATATAATCCGTTAGAGGTTGATTAACCCGTCGTTACCGAAGGAGAACACCGATCTGATAGAAGTTAACGGTTTTTAGTTGGAATGATCGATCGAGATAAGACGTTCAGAACGAATGATAATTGCTTCCTTTTTTTTTCTCTCCCTCCTCCTCCTCCTCCTCCTCCTCCTACTCCTCTAATTTTTTCTATCCGTTTATATGCACGTGTGCACACACGCACACACACAAACAGATATATACCATTATATACGTGTGTATATATATATGTATATGTATATGTATATGTATATATTTTTTTATTTATTTTTTTACGCAAATGCAACGGCGTAAATGCGTACATTAACTCGTACGAATTAATGACCGATGATTATAGATACTGAAACAGTAAGAGATACATAGATAGAGAGAAAGAGAGAGAGAGAGAGAGAGAGAGAGAGAGAAGACCAACGATTAATGCAATATACCTTTACTATCTTAATTGATCACTGTGTTCGATCCGTTACCGTTCGATAAATCGATTCTTCCACTTTACTCGACTTTCCGTTTGAATCGATCAATAAGGTCAAGAAAGGAAGGGATATATATATATATATATATATATATATATATATATATATAGAGAGAGAGAGAGAGAGAGAGAGAGAGGATCAAGAACTTTATTGCTTGGCTTTCGGTATCGCGGGACGATTAATATGCAATATCGGTGCAAAGAATAATAAAGAAGGAAAAAATAAAAAAAATAAATAAATAAAAGGAAAGAACATTGTTTTAACCTTCGGCATCAATTCTCGGTTCGCAAGAGAGACACGAAATGTCCTTCAACGTGATCGATGGACTCGAACGTGGGTTCTGGAACACGTCGAGAACGAATATCTCGCTTTTGTTTGGTTTGGTTTGTCGATTAAAATCGAACGGAACGTAAGAAAAAAAAAAGGAGAGAGAGAGAGAGAGAGAGAGAGAGAGAGAGAGAGAGAGAGAGAGAATGGAGGAAGGAAGGAAGAAGAACAAGAATAATAAAAACGAAGAAAATAATATCCCAAGGCGCGAGAGAGTTTTCTCAACTGAAGAAATAAGATGAGGGGAAGGAGAGAGAGAGAGACCGACGTTTTTATTTTTTATTTTTTTTATCTTCGTC
>OU427001.1:8568264-8588264 GCA_911387935.1 Dolichovespula saxonica
AAATCCTATTATCTATCGCTTCGATTTGCTATTTATTCTGACACTATATAGACAGATATACACTTCAACCTTTTTGACCCAACGTCATCCGTACGTCTATCGCGTACGTAAGCACGAAGAAAGTTACGTAATCAGCATCCGATAAAAGCAAAGAAAAGAATAGAAAAGAGAAGAAAAGAAAAAGAAAAAGAAAAAAAAAAAAAAAGAAAAAAAGAAAAAGAATGATACTCAAAGTAAGATTTTGGCAAATCGCGAATAAGATCTCGGAGCAAAAATGTCCGAGGGCAGGACTTTTTTCTTTTATTTTCTTTTCTTTTCTTTCTTTTTTTTTTTTTTTTTTCATGAAGTTGCAACTTTTTATTCGACGTGAAAAGACTCCCGACACTCCTTGACATTAGAAGACCTCCTCCTTCTTCTCCTCCTCCCCCTCCCCCTCCCCTCCTCCTCCTTTCGTCGTTTTTGTCGCGATCGATTCTTACGTATCCACGTGTTTCGTCGTTTCTCCCAAAAGAGACTCGAGGTTTTCAAACACACCGAGAAAAAACATACGAACTCCTCTCGCGACAGAGAGATCATATCTAATCTACTTCTAAATATTTTTATATGTATACATATATACACATTTTTTTTTTTTTTTTTTTTTTTTTTTTTTTTTTTTTTTTTTTAATAAGGAACGAAGCAAAAAATGTTCTCGAGCGGCTCTTAAAAAATCAATTACACGCTCTCTTTTTCTTTCGAACCGGTTTAGGATCAATCTTTGTCGTATTTTTTTTCTTTCGGATTACAAAAAAAAAAAAGTCGTACTAAAAAAACGATCCGAAAAAAAAAAAGAAAGAAAGAAAAAGAAAAAGAAAAGGCATAAGGCTCGACGATAATATAATGAGTCTCGAGAAAGGAGTTAAACGATTGCGAAAGAGTCACTTAGGGAAACTTTTTGATATTCGTTTGGGAACATTCGACCACGCTTTACCGAGAATATATAATTTACACACACTCTCTCACACACACACACACACACACACACACACACACACACACACACACACACACATCGTACGTACGATTATTATTAATTTATGTTACATTATTACTCATATAACCGATAGATAATATTTCTCGTTCTTGTCTCGTCCGTGTTGACGTCTGATAAATATGTTTAAAAAAGTAGAAGACGAAGTAGAAGAAGAAGAAGAAGAAGAAGAAGAAGAAGAAATACACTAAGAGCTATTTCGAGCAGACATTCTTTGAGTAAGATAATTAATAATAAAAATGAGTAACGGTGGGGAGGAGGGTTTGAGGATTGCGTCGAAAATTTCCACTCTCTTCCAGCTGTTACTGATAATAATACGAGAGTGTACGAAGGTGTACGTGTTTCTTCTTCATCTTCTTCTTCTGTTTTTATCTCTTTTTTCGTCCCCCTCCTCCTCTTCATCATCATCATCATCATCATCATCATCTTCTTCTGTACATATAAACACAACGAATACCGAGAAAGCATTATCGAGAGGCCTTTATAGTTTTACGACTCTTTCAATAATCTCTCTCTTTTTCTCTCTCACTCTTTCTCTCTCTCTGTCTCTCTCGCTGAATGTCGATGATGTAAGAAGAAGGCACTTCGTTTAATTTCAACCAAAATATCTGTTTAAAAATAACACCACTGCCGCAACCACCACCAACGCCACGCCGTCGTCTTTGCCGTTTAACTTTCTCGATTTTTCTTTTCTCTTCGACCCATCTCCCCCCCCCCCTCGTCACCACCCCCAATAACTCATTCGTACGCAATGAAACGATTACTATTAATATAACGTACGATAAATTATTCCGTAAATTTAATTATCGATCATTCCAAGGATTGATGATTGTCAACCGCGTGATCTACGATGTCTCTTTCCTTGATCGTTCGAAATTATGATTGATCAAAATAAAAAAAAAAAAAAAAATACTATGGAAGATTTCGATCGACAAATCGAATACGTATGTCGGGTATACTTTTTGTAAATTCTGCGTTACGTAAATTCTCCCTCGGGCGACGTACACGATATTTTGAAAATTTAACGGATCGTCAATTATCTATGGACGTATCAATAGTTTCGTTAAACGTTCAACGGATTCAACGTTAGAGAGAGAGAGAGAGATAGAGAGAGATCGGTAAAAGTCAAGGATAATTTTGAAAATTTTAGGATGAAAATTGTTTACCGAAATTATTAGGTATGGGGGATTTTATACGAAGAAGGCGTCGTCGTCCGTCCACCACCCCTTTTGTTAGCCGTTCTCGCACGTGATACACGATGACGGATTTATTGATCGTAAATATGGTTTAACAATACAGGCAGCACAGGTATATATATATATGTGTATGTAAATATATACGTGTGATATGCTATGTATGTATAACACATAGTCTCTCTCTCTCTCTCTCTCTCTCTCTCTCTCTCTCTCTCTCTCTCTCTCTCTCACGTGTATACGATTTTAACCTATTTTCCAAATACACGAACGCTCATTCTTGTGGTTACACGAGTTACATATACATATACATATATATATATATATATTATATATATATATATATATATATATATATATATATTATATATATACACATACATACATGTTTATATATATATATATATATTTATATATATATATATATATATATATATATATATATATATACACATGTATGTATGTGTGTATATATATATATATATATATATATATATATATACACATGTATGTATGTGTGTATATATATATATATATATATATATGTACATATACATGTATGTATGTGTATATACCGCCATTGGTTCGTAAAATTTTGACGATTAATTGGGCGCCCGAGAAAATGTCCGAATATATAATACAACGCATCGATGATCATTGAAAGAAAATATTGCGATAAAATTTTATCGCGTTTAACTTATGCGAAATTAAAACGAAACGGAATTAAATGAAATTAAACGAAATTAATACGAAACGAAAAATAACCTCGATATAAATACTTGTACATTTGAGAGAGTAAATTTTTCATTTGGTGTTTGTTCGATTCTCGTTGTTCGGTCACGTGCGATTATATATATGTGTGTGTGTGTGTGTGTGTGTATATACGTACGTATAAACGCACGTTCATTCTACAACTTTTCTTGGAGTATAATAAAACGATCTTGTTTAACGACGGCTCATTGACAAAAATAGTCTCGATGACTCCTCTTCCTCTACCTGTCTCTTCGCCCTCATAAAGGCGCCTCAATTAATGTCTCGAAGAAGATCGCGTACACGCGCGCACACACACACATATACGTTTTCACGTGTGTGTTTGCCGAAGGATTTTCATTGGCGACGGAAGAACCATAAAACTTCGCCAGACAAACGTATATCACATTGGAACGTTCTAATCATTTATTTTACACGCGTTAAAGGAAAATATATATATGTATGTATATGTATGTATATAATTTTTATTTCCTTTCCGACATTAATTGATCTACGGAGTTGATAAAATTACATTTCTTAGAGGCGATCTTAACGATCTCTTCGATTTTTATTCTCTCATTTCTTTTTGTTTTTTTATTTTATTTTATTTTATTTTTTTTTTTGGGAGGAGTGTGAGTTTTTAACCATAAAGGAAGGGTTAAAAATAAAAAGAGAAAGAAAGAGAGAGCAAATAGAGAGAAAAAAAATACAAGCAACGTTTCGGGAAAAGAAGGTAATCGACTTTTTAAAATTATCCCACCACTCTCGACTCGCCCCATGTATTCAATTCTTTTTTTTTTTTTTACATCGAATAAATACAAAGAAGAAAAAGAAAAAGAAGAGAAAGAAGGTAGAAGAAGGAAACGTCGATCGATTATTTTATTACGAAATCGAGATTCCTTGACTTTTAGAAGAGGGAGAGAGGTCGATATATTAAAGAAATCACGATCGAGAATAAACGTTGAGAACGAACCACCGGAACTTCTCACAATCTCAAAGAGATACCTCCTCTATCCTCTCCACCGATTACTATGTAATACTACTACTACTACTACTCTACTACTCTGCTACTCTGCTACTACCACTATTGCTATTACCATTACTGCCAACACACGACTACAATTACGACTACTCTCTCTCTCTCTCTCTCTCTCTCTCTCTCTCTCTCTCTCTCTCTCTCTCTCTCTCTCTCTCTCTCTCTCTCTCTTTATCTCTCTCTTTCTGGTACGGTTACTACTACAAACTTAGATTCCACTCGACCGGAGCAATAATTAATTGCACGTTCGAGTATATTTACGAGAAACCGGTTTTCTCGGACGAGAGAGATAGAGAGAGATAAAGAGAGAGAGAGAGAGGCCAACAAAGTTGATTCTCTCTACCCCCCTCGGCCCCCTCTCCACCCCGTTTAAGAACGCCCTCGTGATAGAGGGTTAATGAGAAAATGAAAAGATCGGAGAAAGATTTCTCCATTCCACCGTTTGGGATCGTCGAGAAACCTTATTTTTTTATATTTTTTTAAAATATTTCTTTTTCATTCGCTCCGACGAGTTTACAACGAATAAGGAATCGCAATTTTTTCCCCCCAAACCACCCCTTTTTTCTTCCCTTTTTTTTTCAAGACAAACAAAATATATATATATATATTTTTTTTTTTTTAAACAAAAACATATTATAAAGACAAAAAAAAATATATATGTATATACAGATGACTCCGAAGACGTGTTATATATTTTTTTTTTCTTTAAAACAAAAACATATATTATAAAGAAAAAAAAAGTATATATATGTATATATACAAACTCGGAAGATGTACGATATCACCCCTTCGATTGTGTCGATTAGAAAAAAAGTTTTACGATCGATCGAGAAAACAAACGATACGAAAACACCATCTCGCGCAGAGATACGCGCTCACGCACGAAAGATTACGCACGGAAAATACGATTTCGAAAATATACGAACGGATTTGGGATAAATCGAGATTAACGCGAGCCGATATATACTCGTTGTTGCACGGGCGAGCGCGCATTCGTTTCGTTTAATTTTTTTTCCCTCTCCTTTTCTTTTTTTTTTTTTTTTATTCCTCCTCTTCCGTTTTTTTTTCCTTCCCCGAAGAAAGATCTCCGATTTTTTTTTCTCCCCCCCCTTTTAGAAAATTATCGCGGATGAAACTCTGCCTTTCGATGGATCGACCGGTAAATGGATTTTACGAGAGCGAAAGTGAGACGGTTGGGTTGGATTGTGGAAGGGGCGGGGGAAGGGTTGTGGGAGGGGAGGGGTTTCCTTTTAATGGATACCGGAAACGTTAGTCGTGGAGAATGAAATATCGTCGAACGAGGTTTATATCGTGCCTCGAAATCTACGGCGATTTAACGACGAAAATAAATCCCATCGAAGTGTTGCGAAGAGGGGAGGGGGAAAAAGAAAGAAAGAAAGAAATAAAGAAAATAAAGAAAAACGAAGAGGACGAGGAGAAGGAAGAAGAGGAAGAAGAAGAAAAGATGAGAACGAGCGAAAAAGATTTAATCCTGCTAACGAGTCGAGTGTCGATATTTTAATTACTGCAGGGGAAAAAGAGGGAGAGGTTGAGAGAGAAAGAGAGAGAGAGAGAGAGAGAGAGAGAGAGAGAGAGAGAGAGAGGGTAGCAAAAGTTTTTATATGGGCTAAAAGTTCTGGAGGCAATCTTAAAAAAATTAATTAATACTTCCTCGGAAATAGTTTAATCGCGTATAATCTTTACGGACTGGGCTCTTGTAGTTTAACACAATCCCGAAGGAAGAAAAAAAAAAAGAAAAAACAATTAATCCAAAACGTCCGGAAAAAAGTGTAATGATAGATTTATCGAGTTATCTAAATATATATAATATATATAAATAAAAAAAAAAAAACCCCAAAAAAAAACAGGACGAAAAGAAAAGGTTCGCAAGGGACGCCTGCTTTATTACCGTTTATCGGTATAGTAGATTGAAAGTAAAAAAGAAAAAAAAATAAATAAAATAAAATAATAAAAATAAAAATAAAACGAAAACAAAAATAAAGAAAGAAAAGAGAGTCAAACGATAAGCTCGCTCGTTAAATGTCGAATTTGATTTTGTAATCCGAACGATTACCGATATATACGAAGACGAACGTAACTGTACGATAGAAGAAAATAGCCCTGAACGGTGGTGGTGGTGTGACTGCGAGGGGATACGATGTGCACATAAATATATATATATATTTATATGTATATACACGTATCGAGAGAAGAGATGGGCGCTGTAGTGGTATCGGTATTACCGGTTGAAGCCGGTTTTGCCTAGAAAGTAGCAGCAACAGCAGCAGCAGCAGCAGTAACAACGGTCGTTTCAGCTCGAGAACTCTTTTACACGTACCATGATATTGTTTTGCCTTTGCAAATCGTATTAACAGAAGTATTTTACAGAAGATACGAACGAATCCACGAACGCATTCACGCACACGTTCATTATACACTTGCGCTTACACGTTTACGAACGTACCTACACAAATACGTGCGCGTGAGAGAACCTTCCCTTCCCTTCCCCTCCCCTCCCTACCCCTCCCCTACTCTCTTCACTATCCTATCATTCGTAGAAAGAAAATCGATAACGAATAATAATATTTTCTACCTTGTTAAACGAACATGTTCATTCCGCAACGCGACTAATACTATTACTATTGCTATTACTATTACTATTACTATTGCTATTACTATTGCTATTACTATTACTACTCCCTCCCTCCCCCCCCACCCTATCATGTCGTCCGTTATGCACGAATTTCGTATCGACACCAATGGCGTAACCATCGCGAATCTTAGAACGATGAATATATATGGAATTTTGGAATGACGAACCGATTGAACGATATAAATATTAAAAAAAAAAAAAAAAAAACGGATCCATTGCAATAATAATGACAAAAAGCGTTGGGAAATATAACGGAATAATTATGCGGTATAATAATAATGCGTTGAAATGTACGAAGGTTTTGTTGCGTAAAAAGAAGAACAAAAAAGAAATGAATAAAAAAAAAAAAAAAAAAAAAAGAAATAAAATAAATAGGTTCCAGTGGTTACGCCATTGCTCTAGTATTTCCGGCAGGCTTATCGAGAAGCCACGATCGAGAAAGTATTTAAATTATGAGATGTGTGTGTGTGTGTGCGCGCGCGCGCGTGTGCTGTGTGTATATATATATATATATATATATATATATATATATATATATATATATATATATATATAAAATTATGGCGACGTATTAGAAATTTTTGCGAATCTCACTATTATCGTTCGATCATTCTCCAAACTGGTACGGCAAGTAATTTCACTACGGATTATAAATCTTGGTAGGTTTTTTTCTTTTTCTTCCTTTTTTTCTTTTTTCTTTTTTTCAATGAATCGCCGCTTCGACCACACACACACATACATATATACATTTTTTTTTCCGTTACGTTGACACATTGGCGTAGGAGTACATAGAAGGGAGACGAGGTAAAATAGTTTCACGGATGCATTAATATGCGGAACGCGTTATAGTACATCCTGATATCCGTGTAGTATAATAAAGCTTTGGAGAAGACAAAGGAGAGAAAAAAAAGAAAAAAAAAAAAGAAAAAAAAAAAAAGAAAGAAAGAAATAATATTATTCGACGACGTCGAGTTTTACCGTCGAAGAAGAAGAAGGAGCAGCAAAAAAAAAAAATAAATACCAAGCTCTCAATTCTACGTTAATTTTATATCTCCTCCTCTCCTCCCCTGCCACCATCACCACCCGTCCCCCCACAAAAACGTATTCGCTTCGACGACGTTGGTTTAATAAATTTTTTATGAGGAAAAAAAAAAAATTTTGTGCAATATTCGTCGTCGTTCAAAAAAAAAAAAAAAAAAAAGAAGGAAGAAAAGAGTAATAATAACAATAATAATAATAATAATAATAATTAAAAAAAAAAAAAAAAACAAAGAATTGGCGGGAGGAGGAGAGTTAGAAAATATATTTCAATGAAAACGACCTCGATGAAATTCTCAAGCAATGTTTCCCGTACATCCAAACGAGAGTTCGCGTTGCCCTCTCCGTCATATTCACTCTCGTCCCAGTGACAGGGGGATCCCTCCGTCCCCCACCCCCGCCACCCCCTGTGATGGTTATATCACGGAAGTGGATCGTTTAAAGTATATTTGAACGTTGTTGTTACGAGCCAATACCGAGCAAGAGATATTCGCGAAATGTGCAGTCCTCCTTCCTTCTCCTTAAAACATTAATTTAATTAAACGATAAATTTTTTTTTGTTTTTTTTTTTTTTTTGTTTTTTTTTCCCCCTCGATAAATCATCACGGCACGTACGTGTATGCATATAAAGTATACTTCGTATCCTCCTCCGTTATTCGAGGATCGAGTTTGTTGATTGTGATTTTGTACCCTCGAGACTTAATGGTTCTTCGTTTTCGCGAACGATTGATTAGTATGATCGATTAGGGCGGACAGATTGTTCGTTAATCATTGTTTTTCTTTGTTTTTTTTTTTTTCATTTCGTTACCTTTCGTTAGTTTTGTTTTTCGTTTATTTTTGGATAACTTTATAGGGATTCTTCAAAATGTATGACGAAAGATGTATGACGAAAGATGTATGACACCAAAAAAGAAGAGAGAGAGAGAGAGAGAGAGAGAGAGAGAGAGAGAGAGAATACAATAGGCCAGGATGATGAAGGAATAGATTTTCCTCGACACAAATGGCGTGGAAGCTTTGATATTCATCAGCGGATAAAAATGAGACTCGACAATATAGCCCTAAAAGGTCGGAAATCGATCTTGTTTGCGCCAGTGCGGAAGCGAGAACTATAACGAGCACGCGATCTTGCAAAAAATGGAAGAAAGAAAAAAAGATAGAAAGAAAGAATGAATGAATGAATGAAAAAGAGACAGAGAGAGAGAAAGAGAGAGAGAGAGAAGGGAGAAAAGAGAAATGAACGAATTTAACCGAGATTCCACGCGAAAAAATTTGAAAGAAAATTGAAAAGAAAAGAAAAGAAGAAAAAAAAGAAGAAACTCTTTGGCTCTAAACGTTTTCACGAACGATTTGTATTTTATTTTGTTATTTGGTGTAAATATATATATTATTTTTTTTTATTATTTTTTTTTTTTTTATATTTTTTTTCTCTCTCTCTCTCTCTCTTTCTCGTACAAAAGACAAATTTTCTAAAGTCTCCTTTCCCTCCATCGATCATAAACCTTCGACGATTAATACGTCGGCCGTTTGTTTATATATCCTTTATAAACATAAATCTGTGTTTGCTTGAATGTTAGGGGGGAATCGCCGTCGAGCGATTCCGCGAATGATTAAAAATAACTTTAATAATCTGCGATAAGTGGATAATACGTGTCCCTAAGTCAGTTTCATGAAACTCTTTCTCTCTCCCTCTTTCTCCCCAGGTAAACGTTTGTTTTCACCATCCCACGTAATTAATTGCGGGAGTACACATTATCGACCGTCAACAAGAATATGATCGTCGAAGAAAAATAATAATAAAAATAAATGAAAAAAGAGAGAGAGAGAGAGAGAGAGAGAGAAAATTTTCCTTTACTCTTTCTTTTTTTTTTTTGTCTTTTAAATTTCTTTTTCTCTTCGTTCTTTCGAAAGACTTTCACGAGAAAACTTCTCCTCAAATGCCACGCCTATTTTTGTTTTTCACTTATCGAGACGTATATGCACACACACACACACACACACACACACACACACACACACACACACACACACACACACACGTATTGTACGTACGTATACGTGTTATATATACATATATATAAACATAGATGTGTGTGTGTGTGTGTGTGTGTGTGTGTGTGTGTGTGTGTGTGTGTGTGTGTGTGTAATTTCCTTTGCAAACACATATACATATATAAAAGGTACACACCTTCCCTCGTTATCTCAACCCAAATAACTTTAAACTTTTCTCCTCAACCCTTTTAGGGGAACGTTAGAAAATAACGGGTCGACACAAACAAACACACACACACACACACACACACACACACAATTAAACACGCACGCGCACAGAGACAAAAAATACAGGGGAAAAGAAATAGAGAGAGAGAGAGAGAGAGAGAGAGAGGGAAGGCATTTCTCGTTGCTGAACGATCATTTGACGAGTTAATTTAACACGCTTTTAATTAGAAGCTGACGCTTTACGGTTTGTTTTCCTGCAAGTTAGCAAGAACGGTTGAAAACTTCTTCTTTTTTATTTTTTTTTTTTTTTTATTTTTTTTCTTTAATGGCCAACGATCAAACGATCCAACTTTTAAATAACTCGACTAAGTATTTTTCCTTAATATTATTATCAATTTTGTTATTTTAATGAGACGACGTAAATACCGTGAGAATATAAGTACGAAATATTAAATGTATATATGTATGTGTGTGTATGTATATATATATATATATATATATACATAAGACGTAACCAGCCTAGATTGATTTTTGTTTCTTATACATACATACACACACACACACACACATACATACACGAGTTACAACTTTCTCAAACTATTTTCAAACTATTTTCGATCGGGTCACCGACCATAATAATGACTTTCTCGTTTATCGGTTTATTATATCATAAAATATATGTGTGCATTAGAAAACTTTCGAGAGTAAATTACAGTCGTTGAATTTTCTTTAATAACGCTCTTCATTTACGTTCCTACATGATCTCTAAATAGGTTCGCTGTGATTATAAACGAAATGCCGTGAAAAGAGAGAGAAAGAGAAAAAAAAAAAGACAGAGAGAAAGGGAATAAAAATATTTTTTCTTTTCTTTTTCTTTTTTTTTGTTTGTTTCAAAACGAGGTAACGTTATCTTAATTTTGGGATACGGCTTTTGTAAACGATAATACTCGTAATAGAGAGATCGATAGATCGATCGATCGATCGAACGAACGAACGAACGAACACAGAGATAAACGTAAATTAATACGCGCGCGTATGTACGTACGTAATGTACGTAATGTACGTTATGTACGTTATGTACTTTCGAATTCGAGTACGGCTAATAATCCTTTGCATACACGTGAAAATACCATCGCGTACGTATATATATATATATATATATATATATATATATATATATATATATGGTTGACCTCGTTCGTTCCCTTTCCACTCAAATCCGTTGCGAATGAAATCATATGCACCGAGGTCGTAAGCGATTCCGCACCGCACCGCATCGCATCGCATCGCACCGCATCAAGCAACACCATATCTTCTTGGCACTTATCACGTTACGCACATCATCATAATCGAGCTCGTAATTTGCTTTAATATTTTACGATTCACGACACGTTGGGTGGAGGGGAGGGGAGGGAGGGGAGGGGACATGGTATCCATTAAACGAGTTCACGATCATATATAGAACAATGAGCCGATCTGGGCCGTTAGAAAATTTCCACCTCTAATTTGCTTTCTCGACGGTTTGTCGGGATTGATTTGAAAAATAAAAAAAAAATAATAATAATAAAAGAATTAGAGAAGGAAAAAAATCGTCGAAAGAGAGAAGGGCTGTGTGGGATTTCGAAACGAATTATACGCGATTGATGATATTTTCGCGTCGATAGTGAAATTTTTTTACTAAACGTAAATCGATTGTACAAAGTTTCATTTTAAATAAGTGCGCTTTGCGATATTACATTTAAAAAAAAATATATATATATATATATATATATTTTTCTTTCTCGAGGGTTTGTCAGGATTGATTTAAAAAAAAAAAAAAAGAAATGAAAAAAAAATTAGAGAAGAAAAAAAATCGTTAAAAGAGAGAGATAGATAGAGAGAGAAGGGCTATGTGGGATTTCGAAACGAATTATACGCGATTGATGATATTTTCGCGACGATAGTGAAATTTTTTCCTAAACGTAAATCGATTGTAAGAAGTTTCATTTTTAAATAAGTGCGCTTTGCGACATTACATAAAAATATATATACATATATTTGTATATATATATACATCGTATCGCGCAACATGTGACGTACATTCTAAATCTAGCGAGAAGAGATCGAC
Source organism: Dolichovespula saxonica (assembly GCA_911387935.1). Taxonomy (NCBI): domain Eukaryota; kingdom Metazoa; phylum Arthropoda; class Insecta; order Hymenoptera; family Vespidae; genus Dolichovespula; species Dolichovespula saxonica. Next base: position 8,580,289 of record OU427001.1, read on the forward strand.
GATGTAGAGCCCATCATTTCGCGCGGTGTGGGCGGGTTGATGATAACGTAGAGAAGATCGCATTTATTGTTTGTAACAGGAAACAAAAAAAAAAAAAGAGAAACAAATCAGGATAGAAAAGCTCGACGTAAGAAAGAATAGGATAAAGGAAAAAAGGAAAGAAGGATTGTCTTTCCTCGACGACGAATATTTGCTTTAACGAGTCATCGAAATAATCGAGTCAGCGAATTAATTCGTCGTAATAGGAATTTTCTAACTCGCGCATAATGGCCGCACCTGTTCGATGCGTTATAAAAAAAAAAAAAAAAAAAAAGAAAAGGTAAGGTCCATTGTCGTCATTGGTCGATTAGTTCAGTTTTATCGTCGATGGCGAAAGAATGTGTATAACTGCGGTTTACGCGCAACGATCTCATTCGAATTTTCTTTTTAACCGATTAAAGAAGAAAAGCGAACTCGTGCTGAAGGAAAAATCCAATGATGTCGGTGACACAACTGCGCGGCGCGACACGTGCGCGAGCTACGACACTTCGTTTTCCGTTCTCCTTTTCTTTTTCTCTTCCTCTACCAGCCACTCCAATTCAATTTGTAAAGAAAAAAAAAAAAAAAAACGCGATTCCGATCGACGGTTCTCGTCGTCACGTTGAGCGTAACACGTTAAATAAAACGGGGCCACAAAACTCTGTGATCGCGAACGATTATTAGAAAACGTTTTTCGTAAAAACTCGCGTTGTATGAACGTATCTGAAAGCGTTTCTAACGTTCAGAAAATTAACTATTAACTATTCCTTCATTTAATAATGATCGAGAAAGGCTTGCGTTCGTTAGAAAACGTTTAGAAAATTTTTATTTATTTATTTATTCATTTATTTTTTAATAAAAAATTTTTAACGCTCAAAGAAACGAAACACCCAATTCTTTTTTTGTTGGCTCAACGATCGAATCGACAAATATCGAAATTGAATTTGAATTTTGATATCAGACGGAATTTTGTGGCTTTCTTCTTCCTCCTGTTTTTTATTCTCTTATTTATTTTTCTTTTTTTTATTTTTATTTTTATTCTTAACGACCACCCTTTCCACTTTTCAAGTTCAACGAATATATATCAAAGTCTATATATAAGCGGCACGCGTACCCGCGCTTCACGATAAATTAGATCATAAAAATACAAGAGATAATCTCTCCAGGAAGTTTATCCCCCGATTGGTAAGAAAGAGAACGCGTGAAATAACTACGGTGTCGAGATCGCAATATTGTATTTGTTTTAAACTCTTACGTTTGAAAATCTAAGTAATCCTTAAGCAGTAGTCATCCGTGAATGATTACTCAACAAATAACAAGAAGGACACGAGAGCATAACGAACAACGAACAAAAGAAAACTGTTTCACGAGTATTACTACCCACTGTTACCATTATTATTATTATTACTATTACAACTATTATTACTCGTAAAAGAATCTATTGTTCTTTTGTTGCTCTTGTTGGGGAAAAAGTTTTTGCCGTGTTTTTTTCCGTTTCTTTCTTTCTTTCTTTCTTTTTTTCTTCTTCTTCTTCTTCTTCTTCTTCTTCCTTTACTATAATGCAGCAAAGTTGCGAAAGCTCTATATAATTATATAACAATAATATCTATGGTTATAAACCGTTATGGAAAATACGTGGAATGGCGTGTGAATTTCTCTCTCTCTCACTCTCTCTCTCTCTCTCTCTCTCTCTCTCTCTCTCTCTATCTATCTCTTTCTCTCTTCTTTCAAGGTCCAAAGGCAATTGCGTGTACCGATCATGTTCGCAATATTTTGCTTTTGGTTTAGAAATATTCGAGGAGAGAATTTTGTACTCGCACGTTCGACCTTTATTTTACGAGATCGCGACTGTGCAGTCGATTTATTTCGATAGGTTCATCGCGAGACAAGAATAAAGAAGGACAGAGATAATCCTGGATAAAAGAAGGCCAACAGATTTCCCTTATCGCCGTTTTCGACTTCTTCCACCTTTTTATTTTTATATTTATATTTATTTTTATTTTTCTTCTGAAAAACGCTTACAGAAAACAGATTCGCGCGTTTACCATTTCACGATCCTTCCCCTTATTTCATAAAGCACGACGTGATTTATGCAATCGCATAGGAATCTGCTTTATCGATCACGCCATTCAATACTAATGACGAAACTATCTATCTATCTATCTAACTATCTATCTATCTATCTATATACTTATCTATGTACCGTTATTTATTTATTCATTTCGAAACGATCGTACGCTCGATTTAGTCTCTCATTCGTTTTAATCCATCAACATCGTCATCGTCATCGTCGTCATCATCATCATCAAAGATATTTCCTTCATTTAATAATCATTTTTATTTAATCAATAAAAAGAAAAACGATCGAAACGGCTCTACTACTCATCGTCGAAATAGATAAAAGTTCATATCGGCTTCTTGGAAAAGTTTCGCTTGCTGAGCCGAATCATTATTTATTTAATCGTTGGTATATATATATATATATATATATATATATATATATATGTATGTATGTTTATAAATATATATTTATTTATTTTTTACGTTATTATTCTTCGAATCCAGAAGGAAATTTGTTCGAAAATAACGAACTTCGTAAAATTCGATGAAAATTATTATATAATAAAAAAAAAAAAATAAAAAAAAAACATTTTAAACGTTCGAATCTCTCTCTCTCTCTCTCTCTCTCTCTCTATCTTTCATGTCTCTGTTCTTACGTAAGACATACCGTAGTCTTATATACAAGTACATAAGATTCGTATCTTTCTTCCTTCGAAGAATTAACACGATCGGAAAAATTTTACGAGATGGCTGCTGCTGAAGGGAAATTCACATAATCGTCTTATATCGGATGAATTTAAAAAGGGAGAAAGGAGAGGAAAAAAAAAGCAAAGAAAATAGAAAAGAAAGAAATCGAACCGACCAACTTTATAAATAATTCATAAATGTCTACAACGTAAAGATATATACTGTATAAAACGATGTAAATCCCTAGAACATTTTACCTTTTTTCTTCTTTTATATATATATATATATATATATATATATATATATAAGGTCAAGGCCAGGATCAATTTAGTACTACCACGTTGAGTACTGACCTTTATCAATTCTTCGCAAATAAAAATTATCAGGTAATTTCTATAAGTTCTCAACTCTATTTAGAGAAGAAGAAGAAGAATAAGTAATAAATAGAATTTATCAAAAACTTTTCCTCTTCTAATCGTTTATATTTTCCCAGGAGCAATCAATCTCTCTCTATATATATATATATATATTTATATATAAATTGATCGTACAATTCCTACGAGGAAGAATAACAAGAAGATTGCACTCGACGCGATAAAGAGTCGATTGAAAACGATATCGTAGGAAAAGAAAAAAAAAAAAATAGAGAAAGATTAAAAAAAAATAAAAAAAGAACTCAACCCCCTGGGGACGATTAACTCTTCTTCGTCGTCTATGAGAAAGGATTACGAAGAAAAAACGAAAATTTATCCCGTTGGATAAAAACACGGGTAAAAGATTAATATATAAATATATAATAACGTGTATTATATATAATAACGCGTTTTTGTTATTTGTTTGCGACGAAAGGATTCGATTGATAGCGAGTCCTGAGGGAGGGGGAGGGGGAGGGGGATGAGAATCGTAAGTTCCGCAGTGTCCCTTACCTTAATACGCCGTTTGATGTAACTTCTGTTGGTGCAGCTGTTCAATTCCGATCTCTGATGTTGATGCTGCTGCTGTTGTTGTTGTTGTTGTTGTTGTTGTTGTTTATCAACGGTGGAGGACGGTGGTTTTTCCAACCATCTAACGCCATGCTCGTTGTTAGTTTTGTTCTTAATATTGCTTTTCTCGTTATTGTTCACTTGCTGTTGATGATGATGATGATGATGCTGTTGTTGTTGAGATTGTTGCGATTGTTGTTGTTGTTGTTGGCGATGATTGCCGTGATTGATGGTGGTCGTCATGTTCGTCGGTGTGGTGGGTGCGTCCCTGTGGCTCTTCGTACGACGCAGCAATCGTCTAACGGTATTTTTCACGGTGGCGGCAATGTGTGTGCCACCACCACCACCACCGCCACCACCTCTTTCACCACCACCACCACCACCACCTCCACCACCTCCACCTCCACCGCCGCCAGCACTCGAATCGTGGTGGTGGTGGTGGTGGTGGTGGTGGTGGTTCATCGATTTGTAGTCGACCTTCTTCACCCTCGTGCCTGGAGCAGGCGCCACCTTGTGGCCACCCGTCTCCATCACGTACATCGCAGCCACTGTGTCAACGTGCGGCGCAATTCTGACGACTTTTTACCCTCTCTCTTTCTGTCTCTCTGTCTCTCTCTCTCTCCCCTTAACTATCGTCCTTTATTATTCTCCAAGACAAAAATTATTCGAAACGAATTTCCACCCCCTTTCTATCCACCTTCAATTTGTCCTCTCGTTTGTATACGTTCTTCCTTCGATTTTCTCTATTTCTTTCCTTTCTTTCTTCTTCTTCTTCCTCTTCTTTATCTAAATCGTTTGCGACGAAAATCTCGGTTATGCGTGTGTGCGCGTATATGCGTGTGTGTTTGTATGTGTGTGTGTGTCCTTCGTGCGTGTCCTGCAGGACGAACGAAGAAAGTTTATATCGCTGCGTGTACCGTGACGTTTTCACACCGAGTGAAGTTTTCCCTCGTCCCCTCCCTCCCACCCTTACTTCCTTCCTTCCTCGTTCGTCGAGGGCGTGTATTTTCTTCCCCTATCTCTTCGATATATATATATATATATATATATATATCTACACACACGCAAGAAACAACGCGAAGGAACGAGATGAAGTTCGTCTTCGAAGAAAATCGATCCTACGAGGAGTCCTGCGTTCGAATCACTATCTCTCTCTCTCTCTCTCTCTCTCTCTCTCTCTATTCTTTCCAAATCTCGTATTTGTCGTTCCTCCTCTTTCTTTTTTTTTCTAATTTATATTATTTCGTTTCGACGTAACACGCACACGCACACACACACCTTGCGATGCTAAAGTAGGGATAAAAATTCGTGGTCCTTTTCTTTTCTCTCTCTCTCTCTCTCTCTCTCTCGTCGATTTTGCGAATTGTTCCTTTTCTCCACACCCGTTCAGAAAAATAAGAAAATAAGAAAAACAAAAAGAAAAGGAGAGAGACAGAGAGAGTGTGTGTGTGTACGTGTGTGTGTGTATGTGTGTGTCCTTTTCCAGGTGGTTATGGAAGGGCGAACGGACGACGAACCTTCGGACGATTTCGCGAGCACTCGTTGTTAACGTCGGTGGCGATGGCGATGGCGATGACTATGGCGGCTACGACTTTCTTTACCGTTCGCGCACATTCGTTACGACGCAACTTAAATGCATCCAAACGAACAATCTTTTGTTATATACAATACATACATACATATATATATATATATATATATATATATATATATATATATATATTTCGTCGAGAGAACGTATCTTCTTCTTTCGTGGAGCTTTTGGGGTTGGTTCTAGGGGTGTGGGAGCGAGTTTGGTGGCTATGGGCGAGGGACGAGGCGAGGGGGTTGCACTATTTCCTTGGTTGGATGTTCGCGATCAATATGAGTATTATAAAACGTTTTCCCGTATTCTCTGTAAAAATGTGATGAAAATGGTGAATGAAGAGAAACGATGATAAGGCTCTCTCTCTCTCTCTCTCTCTCTCTCTCTCTCTCTCTCTCTCTTTCTGTCTCGTGACACTCTTTCTTCGATAAAAGAAGATCAATAGAGGAGTCTGAGAGAATTCGCGCAAATGGCAGCCGCGATGCGGTCGACCTCTTCGACGAGCGAACAGAAACCTGCTCTATGTAACAATATTGTCCCTATTCCATCCCTTCCCTGTCCTATTCTGTCCTATTTTGTCCTATTTTGTCCTATTTTGTCCTATTTTGTCCTATTTTGTCCTTTTTTACCCTTCTTTATTCTACCGTAGACACGTTATATCACGTATATCTATCTCTATCTCTATCCCTATCTTTTTCTATCCCTTGTATCTATCTATCCATCTTTTCCTTTTTTTCTTTTTTCTTGTTTTCTTTTTTTCTTTTTTAACAGCTTTTGCGTTTTCTCGTCGGGGTCCGCGAGATACTAACGACGAGAGGACGGCCTTCCACCGATCACCCTTCTCGCGCGTTCGCTGTTAACACGTCGCTCGAGAAAGAGAAAGGAGAACGAGAGGAGAGGAGAGGAGAGGAGAGGAGAGGAGAGAGAACAAGGGAGAAGAGGGCCTTGAATCTACTCGGAGAAGCGCGTTAATCGCTCTGCACTCGCGGTCGAAAGAGAAAAAGGGTCTCTCTCTCTCTCTCTCTCTCTCTATCTCTCTCTATCTCTCTCTCTATCCTGTTTCTCCTTCTCCTTCATTCCCTACTTCATAGGCTACAAAGTTGAAAAAAAAAAAAAAATTATCGATCCTATCTTCCTGACCCACTTTTATCCTATAGGAGTACGTATTACGTTTATAATAATTAGACCCTCTAATTCTCTCCCTCTCTCTCGTTCTCATTCTCTTTCTATCTTTCTCTTTTGCTTTCTGTTTTATTTTAATTTATTTTATATTGTTTTTAGTTTTTCTTTTTTTTTTTTTTTTTTTTTTTTTTTTCATATAATTGATTTAACCGGATTAGAAAATTATAAGTGTTTTAATTTTTTCTTTTTGTTTTAGGTGCCAGGCATGCGCACTTCCCGAACGCGTCAAAGAATTACGATATACATCGACGTGGTAACGCAGGTCAGCGCACTCCATAAACCTCTCTCTCTCTCTCTCTCTCTCTCTCTTTCTATCTCTAACACTCCTTCGTCGTCGCTCGTGAAGAATGACGAAAAATCAAAGTGATCGAAAAAGAGAAAATTAACTTTATACGATACTCGATACTCGATTATATTACACAAGTATTTGTGTGTGTGTGTGTGTGTGTGTGTGTGTGTGTGTGTGTGTCTGTGTGTGTGTAGAGAGAGAGAAAGAGAATATAGAAAGAAAAGAAGAGAATGCGTGGGTTCGTGCTTTCCTTTAAGCAAGTGCGATTAGGTTGAAACTTATGCTCGGCCATCTGAGACTATCTCGCCAATATGACGTCATACTACTTCACCACCATCCATGCGAATCTATGCGGTTATGGGTGTTCAAATAACACACCGGGTTATTTGTTACGCGTCCTACGATCGAATCTATCTATACGATATAAATCTTTTTATGGCGTACGAACACACACGCAAACACACTTACACACACGCGCGCGCGCGCGCACACACACGAACACGAACACGAATACACACACGCGTTGTGGGTATATATGTATACATAGGTATGTAATACCTACGTAATAAGGTTTACGTTCGCTTCGAACGTTCGACGTAAAAGTTACTACCACTCGATCGATGAAATCCTATCGAAAATAATTTGCAAGCCTTTCGTATACTCACCCATACATACAAACATACATACGTACATACATACATACGTACATACATACATACATATATGCAGAGATATTTGTCCCCGTTCGTTTTATTTATTTACGTCGAGACACTAGCGTAAGTAAACGTAATTTCTCCACGGCCCATATTATATCTATTCATGAGATTTCTTATTAAAGAGAATTCAGAGATATGAGAAAAACAAAACAAAAAGAGAAAAAAAAAAAGAAAAATATATAAATCGAGAGAGAAGTATTGAAACAAAAAAAAAAAAAAAAGAAAAGAAATAAGAAACGGACCATAAAAAAAATTCTCTCGCGATAAGAAAAATTTTCAAGACGAGGAAGCGGAAATTGTTGGGGCTTACGGCGTAAACAAATACGTAAACGAAGCGCGACAATAAAACGACGACGTACGTGCATAGCTTGGACTACGATCGAGTTCGCGTAACGGGAAAGAAGAAGAAGACACGTACGTATGTGTATGTATATTCGCGCGCGCGCGCGCGCGCA
>OU427001.1:8593264-8598082 GCA_911387935.1 Dolichovespula saxonica
TCATCCTCTGCCGTTAAATACGTGCGCGCGCGCGCGCGCGTGAGAGAGAGAGAGAGAGAGAGAGAGAGCCCAAGAAGTCTACGAAACCGGACGCGCCAAGTCGTCGATGAATATTCTAAAGTCGAATCAAGGATGATCATCGCGCGCAATAACGGCGCCATTAATCGTCCCGAATGCTTCGAATTTGATGCACGACGCCGACCGACGTGCTGCTGCATCGATGCTATTCTCAAAACGATTAACGGATACATCGGTTTTTTTTTTTTTTTTTTTCATTTGAAAACAAATTCAACCGAATCCAACTAACCCGTCAAATTACGATTGTTGTATTTCTTCTCTCTCTCTCTTTTTTATTTTTTTATTTGCTTTTTCTCCCCCCCTCTCCCTCCCTCCCGCCCTAACAAAAACACTTCAACTCGTTTTATCCGACAATACTCTTCCCTGACGCGCTCGATGACAAATATTTTATCCGCGAAGTTTGCGCATGATTGATCCTGTTTAAATTGAAAATATTTTCTCTCTCTCTTTTTTTTTTTTATTCTTTCTTTCTTTCTTTTTTTTTTTGTTATTGTTGTCGTGCCTCTGTACCTCCCCACCCCCTACACAACCCTCGGGGCAATTACCCCGTCCACCATCCCTCCCGGCCCTCGTTCCTTCGCCAGACATTCCGACAAGACGAAGGCGTTTTGAAATTTTTTCTTTTCGCTTCTTTTCTTTTTTCTTTTTTCTTTCTTTTACATCCGTTCGTTGGTTTTATTTCCTTTAAAGAGAAAAAAAAAAAAAAAAAAAAAAAATAATAATAATAATAAAATTATTTAAGCAAAGATATTCCAACCATATCGTGAGCTTCTTTACCTTCAATCTTTTTTCATTTTTCATCTTTTTTTTTTTGTTTTTTCGTTTCGCACGATCAAACATCATTGTCACCACGGATGTCGTTTCTTTCTTTGTCAGCGGTGTTAAAAAAAAAAACATTGACATGCAATAATTGAATTTCTTTCCCCATTGCACGCGCGAGCATTCCAAGAAGGACGACGTTTGTATTATCTCGGTCGAGTTCGTGAACTCGAAACGAAATTTCGTAATAAAGGACAAATAGGACGAGCGAAAACAAAAAGTAGAGGAAAAGAAAAGAAAAAAAAAGATTAAAGGCACGTTTGTTCCTAATCGCAACTACGGTTTCCTCCATCTCCTCCACCTCCTCGTCCCTCCATCGACGCGATCCCAAAAGAAAGAGAAACGATGACATCAACATCCCGAAAAGATAAACGTATGTGAAGAACGATAATTTTGTAATTTAGTAAAACATTTTGTTACAAAGCGTTCGGACAAGGGAACAAATTAAATGGAGAATTAATAAGAAGAAAGAAAAAAAAAAAAAGAAAACGAAAAGAAAAGAGAAAATTAAATGAAGATATCCGATCGTGTGCCGGCTTATCGATCGATGTATCGATCGATATATCGCTGGAGTCTAGCGAACGCTAAAAAGAAATCACTCGCGAGAAAGAAAGAATGAGAGAGAGAGAGAGAAAGAGTGAAAGCACTAATATTTCATAAAAGGAATAAAGAGAAAAAAAAAATGAAAATAAATGTTCGTCGTATCAGCTGATCGATCGATGTAGCGATCGATATATCGCTGGAGTCTAATAAACGCTGAGAGAACAATATTTGCGAGAAAGAAAGAGAGAGAGAAAGTACAAATATTTCATAAAGAAAAAAAAGAAATATAATAATAAAAAAAAAAAAAAAAAAAAAAAAAAAAAAAAAAAAAAAAAACAGATTCGTCGTACCAGTTTATCGATCGATGTATCGATCGATATATCCCTAGAGTCTAGTGAACGCTAAAGAGGACCACACTCGCGAGAAAGAGAAAGATAAAGAGAGGAAAAAAGGAAAAAAAAAGAAAGAAAAAGAGAGATAGAAAGGTAGAGAGAGATAGATAGATACATAGATAGATAGAGATAGAGAGAGAGAGAGAGAGAGAGAGATCAGGAATGTTATATAGTAAAGAACGTGAGAATATAGGTGTATAATATACGTTGTATATAAATTCCGGAGTAGATCGAAATGATCGAAGAGAGAGAAAATCCTTTGTGGTTGATGGTGTCGATGGTATCGATGGTGTTGGTTTAAAACGTGTGGGCGCGCGCGCGCGCGCGAGTGTTAAAGAGCCCAACAGAAAGAGAGAGCAACGCGGGGGCTCTGTCGTGTGTTGCTCGATCGCGGGCCTCGTGCTAACTGAACTCAACTCAACTCGTCGTTCGCCGAGTAGCCGTGGCTCGCTCGCTCGCTCGCTCGTTCCTCGAGAGAGGCTTGAGAAAACACGACAGGGACACGCGAACGACGAACACGGCACGGCATAGAACAGAACAGAACAAAACAGAACGGCACGGAACAGCACGGAACGGCACGGAACGGCACGACTCTAGCTAAGCGAGGTTCTCTTCGTTACTGAATCTTAACGGCGATACGCGTTTTCCATATATCTATACACGTATGTATGTGTATAGATATATGTATGTATGTATGTATGTATACAGATGTATACACGTAACGTATGTATGGATACGCGTGTTTATTGACTGGCCCTCTCTCTCTAATCTATCTATCTATCTCTCTTTCACTCTCTCACTCTTTATTAATTCTCGTCAACATCCATCTCTGTTACTCTCTCTCTCTCTCTCCCTCTCATCCTGATAGAAGACGTCTTATATATATATATATATATATATATATATATATATATATATATATATATATATTATATCCACGGTTATATGTACATGTTTACGCATGGTTATGTATACACGAGTGTTTATTCATTTGTGTATATAAATAATACCGACATCGTGAATTCGGTAAACGAACGTACAGACATATGAGTGTTTTACCTCTCTCTCTCTCTCTCTCTCTCTCTCTCTCTCTCTCTCTCTCTCTCTCTCTCTCTCTCTCTCTCTCTCTCTCTCTCTCTCTCTCTCTCTCTCTCTCTCTCTCTCTCTCTCTCCCTCACTCTATTTATGTATATATAATAACTGTATACAAATGACAAAGTAACGACGAAAAAGTAACGATCGATCGATCGATCAATCAGTCAGTCAGTCAGTCAGTCAGTCAGTCAGTCGATCAACATTCTCAAGAAGACTTTCGCGAAGTGATATACGCTAATCATATCTCCTTTCGATTTATTATTATTTTTTTTCCCGACGATTCGTGAATGGAAATGGCGCTTCGTGCGACATCTTTTTTGTTCCCCCGTACCTCTACTCGAATAATAATTCACGGACGAGGGTAAAGTGGTCGAAAGTGTTAAAGAGAAAAAGATAAAAAAAAGAAAATAGAGAGAAGGAGGGGGAGGTGGAGAGAAGAGAAAGAAGAAAAGGAAGAAGGAGAGGAAGAAAGCATCGCTCGAAAAAAAGGCGTCGAAATTTTTAAAAATAATGAGAGACACGGACGTAACGATCGACGGTCTAAATTTTAAATTTATTAAAACCCTCTCTCTTTCTCTCTATCTCCTTCTCATTTTACTTTTCCCTGTGTATGGTGGGGGAGAGATTCGTTGTCATTATTCGCGAAACGTGCGTACGCCGGTCACGTAAATTGTTCTCCGTCTGTTATCGCTTTCGTAAAGGAGGATGCAAAATAGACGAAAAGAGAGAATCAGTGGTGGCCACTTGTCTCTTAGCCAGCTTCTCTGTTTTGTTGTTGCTTGGACGCGACTTTGCCTTTTGCCTTTAGCCTTAGCAGTTTCGAATGCCATCGGCTGAATAGAAATTAAACGGGACAAACCGCGCCTAGATGCATTCGTTGTGCAACGAACGCGTTTAAGAGACGTCTCTTGTGGTTCGCAAGAAACACAGTCACGAATAACTGACTGAGGTCGGTAAGAGGAGGCAGAGGGAGGAGGAGGAGGAGGGAGGAGTAGGAGGAACGTGGTACATCAAGTATGAGGATAGATCCATTAGATTAATTGACTTCGGGACCCTACGCGCATGATACGAGGATAGACGAAGCGGAGGGGTGAGGTGAGGCGAGGTGAGGTAAGGTGAGGTGGGACGGGACGATTGGGCGAGGAGAGGAGAGGAGAGAAGGGGGAGGACCTTGACTCGAACCTTATTTTCTTCATCCTTCTTCTTCTCCTCCTCCTCCTCCTCCTCCTCCTCCTCCTCCTCTTTCCGACGGTCTTTTTTTAATCCGAGTTAATTTATTAGATCCGATGCATATTATAAAAAGGATTCAGCAAACTTGCGATATGCATTTCTTGATCGTTTTTCATCGAACGAGAATGATCATCGACGTATATTGGATTTTCTCTCTTTTTTCTTTTTTTTTTTTTTATCTTTTTTTTCCTTATTTCTTTTCTCCTCTCTTTTTTTTATGATCGATACGAACGATGGATGAACGATGCAAAAATTAGAACGGCGAATGAATCATTCGATACGGGAACGAGATCGTAGTGAAATTTTTTAACGGAGCAACGATCGAGGTTTTTTGTTATTTTTCTTTCTTTCTTTTATTTATTTATTTATTTTCTTTTTTTTTCGTTTTTCTTGTTCTTCGTACAATTTCGCGAGAGAAAAAGTTCGCGACGGCAAAAAGCCGATCCATCGATCGTGGGTTTGTTGTTGTTGAAAGGTTTCGGAAGTGGAAAGTATGAACGTACCACCGTGTGTTCGCGTGCGTGCGTGCGTGTGTGTGTGTGTGTGTGTGTGTGCGTGCGTGCGTGTACGTGTGCACGTACATTGCACGTGTACATTTCGCACGTGTATATAGGCAATCTACGTAGAGAGAACTTTCTCGCGATGAGAACGGATGCGTTTT
>OU427001.1:8601082-8613582 GCA_911387935.1 Dolichovespula saxonica
TAAAAAGAAAAAAAAAATTCTTTTCCTTTTCTTTCTTTCTTTTTTTTTCTCCTTTGTTTTTCAAACGTCATCCGAAAAAAAAGATAAATAATCGAGTAAACCATCTGATATCTTAGGGCATTAATTTGATTCACGTATGCAGAAAGCTTCTTCTGTTGCTCGTAAGGAATAATTTACGAGTCCGAGCTCGTCGTCGTCGTCACTTTGGTTGAATTAATTCAACATAGACAACAAAAAAAGAGAAGACAGAGAGAGATAGAGAGATAGAGAGATAGAGAGAGAGAGATAGAGGGAGTTTCGTCCGAGTTGCATTTCCCGAAATTTGTGCCGAGCATACTGATATTCGTCTATCCTGTTACATAAACACAATTTATATATATTTGCATCATCACGTTTCTCGTCTCAAGTATAATATACGCATGCATGTGTGCGTGAACGTATATTAAGTTTCTCTCTACCTCCCTCCCACCCCTCCCCCTCTTTCTATCTCTATCTCTCTCCACGTTTGTTTTTGTGCGTGTACGTACGTACGTACGTACGTATCTCAGCTGACGGAAAAATAGAGCAACGAATAAGAACGCGCGGCGAACCATCGGCGACGTTCAACATGCGAATCTCAGTGGTGTTGTTGTTAATAAATAATGATGAAATATCACGGATAATTGAAATTAATTGCAATTTGTTTCTTTTTTCTTATTTTTTTTTTTTATTTCTTTTTTATTTATTTACTTTTTTTTTTCTTTTTCTTGAAAACGAGAAGAGAACGAAGAAGAGTCAGAAACAAAGATACAAATACGGACAGAGAGAGAGAGAGAGAGAGAGAGAGAGAGAGAAATGAAAATCAGGGCATTGCATCTATCTTTTTACCTCTCATTTTTTTTGTTTTATTTTTCTTTTTTTTTTTTTTTTGATTTCTTTTTTTTTTTTTTTAAACGTACGCACGCACGCAAGTGTCCGTCTCCAATTTTAGTCGAGCCGCACGTCCCAGTTGAGATATGTTTAGAAACGTTATAATCGATGTCGTCTTCTCTTTCTCTCTCTCTCTCTCTTTCCCTCCCACACACACACACACACACAAACACACTTTCTTTTATCTCTCATCATTCTCGCACACTTTTGATTTGCCTCGGGATAATTCGTTCTAGTTAAAAAATAAAATTAAATTAAAAAATGTGATCACATAGTAATATTATTCGCCTATATCGTCGCGCTTTAAAAAAAAAAAAAAAAAAGAAGAAGAAAAAAATTCACCCCGTCGTTCCAACCATCGAACCCTCTCCCCGCCATCGCCGCAACCCTCTTATTCATCCCTCTACCATTTAGCCCCGTTTCGAAACATATACATATACATATACATATACATATACATATACATATACATATACATATACATATACATATACATATACATATACATATACATATGCATATACATATACATACATACATATACATACATACATATACATACATACATACATACATATATATATATATATATATATATATATATATATATATATATATATATATATATATAATATCGTATACGACATCGCGAGAACGTTGCGATCGAAATCGTTCGATATTCTCGTGGCCCGACCGACGATGATTAATTAATTAATCGTAGAAAAAAAAAATAAAAAAATAAAAAGAAAAAAATAATTCTCTCGATTCTCGTTGGAAGGATTCTCTCCGTGTGACGTCAACTCTTTCCCGACGTGATCTCACTCGTTTGCCCCGGATCATCTCTCCGGTATAGAAGAGTGGTAAGCAGCAAAGTACGAGCAGTTATGTAATCGCAAAGTGGAAGAAAAAGAGAGAGACGAGAGAGACGAGGGAGAGAAAGAGAGAGAGAGAGAGAGACGTGCTCTCGCAAGAAAAGCCTTTTCTACAAACTCGAGTACGAGGCCTTCTTTTCTTAACGAGCTACTGCTGTTGCTGCTATTATCACTACTATCACTACTACTACTACTACTACTACTACTACTACTACGACTGCTACTATTGCTGCTGCTGCTACTACTGTTTCTAATGCTACCCGCTATTCTAAATACGACGCGATGAATCTCCAGTTCCGTGAATAGTTATTTTCTAGACAGCACGGCTAGTTTCAATGTAACAAGTGTGACAATGCGTACACGCGGGGTCAAGATCAAGAATAAATTTGAAATCTTCATCGAGATATATATATATATATATATATATATATATATATATATATATATATATATATATATATATATTGTACGTACGTACGTACGTATCGAATATTATTTTGACGATAGAAATTTTTACTTTCTATTAATCGTTCGTGATAAATATGAAATTTAAATTTTCAGGAGAGAAAAAAAACTTTTATATATATATATACACACATATATATATATATATATATGTACACAAAAATGTTTGCGCGTAAAAGATGGGTTGAAAAGTTCTCAAGCAATTTTAAAAATAAATTACTTCGCTCTCGGGACTTTTCAGGCCAATTTCTTCTCTCCCCTACCTTTCTTACTTCTTTCCCTTCTCGGAATGTAAAAAGAAAAGAGGGAGAGGGAGAGAGAGAGAGAGAGAGAGAGAGAGAGAGAGAGAGAGAGAGAGAGAGAGAGAGAGAGAGAGAAAAAGAAAAACCATAAGCCAAGCTTGACGGGTAAAATGGTAATCGTGGAAAATTAATCTACAAAAAAGTGTCTTCGAGTAAAAGTTATTTGATTTTTACAGTCGCCCGAAGGTAACTTTTCGAAATTCGTTCTGTCCCGCTGGTTGTTTGTCAATATAAAAAGAAAAAAAAAGAGAGAGAGAGAGAGAAAAAAAAGATAGAAAAAAAAAACGAAGTATAAGAGAGAAAACGTTGGAAAGGTTTGGTTCAGATCTTTTTTTTTGGGGGAGGGGGAGGTTGCATCAAAGCATTCGTTCGTTCGTTCGTTTCTTGGTCGAAAAGACGTAGGAATGAGTAACACGCAGAGTCCTTGAACGCTCTTCGAAACGCATTCGCCAACATATCGCAAGTGCATACTGTGCATCAACGGCAGTATATGCCACGTCGTGCTGGTACACCAGCTGCTGCTCTGCTGGTTCCTGATACTGGTTAGTTGTATTGATAGTGATGATGATGATGATGATGATGATGATGGTGACGCACTCGAAGCCTCCTCGAAGCCTCTTTTTCGTCGGATTCGAGTAAAAGTGTCTAAATACAATGGATCGATCCACGAATACCCAAAGATGGCTTATATCAAACGTAGGACAAACCCCCTCCCCTCGACCCGCTTGAAGGACATCTTCAGAATCTTCTACGATCTCGAATTTTTCTCGCGATCGCCTATCTCGTCGATCTCGTTCGCTCCAACCCATCTGCCAACCCACCGCAACCTTCAAAACTGTCACGTTCCACGTCGTGACATCGATATTTTAGTCATTTCGATAAGAATCCACTGTATATATGTATATATATATATATATATATGTTCTCACGAAATAGCTTTTTTTTTCGTTCGTTCGTTCGTTCGTTCGTTCGTTCTTTCTTTTTATTTCTTCATCTTTTTTTAAACCATCACTAACATCCGCAATTCCAACTTTTCCAACGATTTATTGGACTCTTTTTTCCTTCCCTACTTTCTTCCCTCATCTCTTTTTCTAATTGGGAATTTTTATTGGAAATTAAAGAGAGTTACGATATATGCATAAACGCACGATTTTATTAGTCCCATTGAAAGTCCGTCTTTTCTTTTCTTTTCTTTTTTATTTTTTATTTTTTATTTCTTTTTTCTTTACAAATTAATTACCAGACGAGTATCTCGCTCGTGCAAACGAATGATATTTTCGCGTATACACGGATAACGACGAACGCATCGACGGATTGGATGCATTCGACATTTGTCACGTCAAAAAAAATAAAAAAAAAAAGGGAAAAAAACAAAGAGTCGATTCTTACGCTCTCTCTATCTCTCTCTCTCGTGTCCTCGATATTTCTCGATTAATCGAAAATTGTTACCACCGCTCGATAGGTTTCGACGAATGTGTTTGGAGAACAAACAGACGAAGTCTGTAAAATGCCTCTATAATCATCCTCGATGGGGGATGATGGTCTATAAAATCGAATGCGTTACTAAAGTTCTCTATTCGTCTCGTGTGTATATATATATATATATATATGTGTGTGTATATATAATATATATGTGTATATATATATATATATATATATATATATATATATATATATATAAAATGTATAGAAGACGAGGAGTTTGGTCATTAATAACTATCGCGCAGCTAACTTTTATTGTGGCTTCTTTAATATTCGAATAAGACTATAAGCCGTTTATACGCGTTATTAATTATGCAAGGTGTATATATATATATATATATATATACACAAGGAATTCTCCGAGACTGGTGGACGGTAGAAACCGGATGCTCTTCTAGCGTGAGAAGACATTTGTCGAGCGAGCAAACGGACGTTGTCGAAACGAAGTATGGGGGAAAAAAAATAAACAAAAAAATATTCTTAGAGAAAAAGAAAACAAGGCAATTGAAAAGAAAATTCCTAAAAAATAAAAAAAAAGAGAATAAATATCGTTTGTAAAAGAAATAAATACCACGTGTGTGTACATATATATATATATATATATATATATATATCGACGGTATTTTCATGGTGTATTTGTTTTCGAAAATGGCCGTAACAAAAAATAAATAAATAAATAAATAAATAACGTTTAATATTATTTTAGGACCGTCTTAAAGGGATTTTTATTAAAAATATTTCGTCGACGTATGCAAAAATCGTAAAATTTTTTATTTTCTCGACCAACCAACCATTCAACCAACCAACCAACCAACCACCCACCCACCCACCCTTCTCCTTTTATCGTCGAAACGTACGAATGTCGATAACACGTCGTTCGGCTTTCGCTTCATATGCATTCGAAAAACCTTACTGGACAGCTGCTGTTCGAGGACGATCGGCAGAAAGCCGGACGCCATAAATGGCAGCAGGAGCAGCAAGTATTGCCAACAGAGGTAGAAAAACTATTGTCCTTGCTTTTAAAGTTGTCTTATGCCTCGTACGGGTTGTCCTAAAAAGTCAATAGTTTTTAAGGTAGAAAGCTGGTTCCACCTACGAGAACTCGGTGCGCACCGGCCAACAACTTCTCTCTCTCTTTCTCTCTCTCTCTCTCTCGCTCTCTCTCGCTTTTAGAGAGACTCTCTTAACGATATACGTATATAATACCCGTATCCGTTCTGTATATATATATATATATATATATATATATATATATATACGTAACTCGTAAGGATATCAAAGATTTTCGTAAGAAAATTCCAATATTTTCGACGAATATTGATCGAATTTTTTTTTTTTTATATCAATCGCGTATAATCGAATATATTATGTACTTATGGAAGAGCATAAGAGACACGGATAGACCTTCTCTCTTTTTTTTTCCTTCTTTCTTTTATCCTCTCACATATACACACACACACACACACACACACACACACACTATCTGTGTGTATCTCTCTCTCACTCATTTCTCCTATGCCAGCTTATAAATGACTTTTTCCACTTTTACGACTTTACTCCTTTCTTTATTTTTCTTTTTCCATTTTCTTTTCGACCCTACTAGATCGTCGAAAACGAAAAGATACATACATACATATATATATATATATATATATATATATATATATATATACACATAAATACATGATCCATGCAACCCCATTCCCCTCCCCCAATTATATATACGATCGAGCTCGTAAATCTTTCAGTTTAGGCGAGAAAGAAAGATAGAACTTTTTATTGGTACAAAAAGAGAGAGAGAGAGAGAGAGAGAGAGAGAGAGAGAGAGAGAGAGAGAGAGAGAGAGAGAGAGAGCTACTACCAGCTCCTTCGAATAAGTATACTCGAAAGCTATTATATTATATCAACGTAACGACATTATGTAATAAAATATATTACGTATTCTTATATGACGACGACGACAACGACGACGACGACGACGACGACGAATAAGTCGACAGTCCTAGTTACAAAATCTATTATGCAATCGTTTAAATCGATAAGAAGCGAGAAACGCATTGTAAAATATTGAAATGTAATTCGATAACGAATTTATCCATACGTACGAGACCGATCCAATCAAAGTCTTCTTTCTATTTACCATCTCGGGTATGAACAAGACAAAAAAAAAATGGGGAGAAGAAAAAGTAAAATAAAATAAAATAAAATAAAATAAAATAAAATAAATTAATTAAAAAAAAGAAGAAAAAGATACACGGGTCGACCCGGAAGCTGCTTTCTAAATTTTCTCCCCCCCCCCCTCTATATATATGTATATATATACATGTATATGTATGTGAACATATATATACATATATGACACTTAAATATGTACAATATATGTAGATAATATACATGTAACACATACATATGTATTTCTCTCGCTTTCTTCTCTTTTGTCCTTTAAAACTCGAGTTACCAGTCGGAGTTGACTACGATCGCCATCTAGCGTTAATACCCGCAAGCTCCTCGAACGTCGTCATCATCTTCCAACTCGGTCGGTATTCCGTAGTTTTTAAGAAATTTAAGTCGCGCACGCGCCGCTCGGTCGAAATATCGACGAGAGTATTTTCGCGTGGAAAGAAATACAAAAAAAAAAAAAAAAAAAAAAAAAAAAAGAAAAGAAAAGACAAAGTCGGGAAAAATTTTTTCCTCACCTCGCGCAACGTCCTTCAATCGAATTTACAAAGTAGTTCACGAACGACCGATTTCTTTTTTTTTCTTTTTTTTTTCTTATTAACTTATTGCAAGAAAAAACGCAAAGGTTCTTTACCGCCACGATTTTTGATGATCAAAAAGAAGGAAGAAGAACGAAAAAGAAAAAAATTGGCGTGTTCGAGCTATTTCTATTTTCTATTTTCTATTTTTTAATTTTTCTTTGAGTTAGAAAAAAAAATAAAAAAATTACAACTATGACACAAAAAAAAAATATATATATATATATATAGCGTGTCATTAAATAAGGCTCACGCGTACTGACTTCGATGATATACCTTTTACGTCACACCCGGCTTAAACTGTAGATCGCTTCGATACGATCGCGAATTACTTTCCTTTCGGGTTACGAATGAGTCAGCCGCAGATTGTGTGTGTGTGTGTGTGTGTATATATATATATGCGTGTGCGTGCGCGTGCGCGCGCGTGTCGCTAAGTGAAAACTGTGAAGTTGAAAACTTCGTAAAAGTAAAAACTTTCGGTCGAACATGCATTGCACATTTTTTTTTATCGACCCACTCGTTTCTATCACTGATAAGCTAAACAAAGAAAAAATATGAAAAAATAGAAAAAAGAAGAAAAGAAAATAAAAAATAAATAATAATAATAATAATAATAATAATAATATGATGGACATATTTACGCGCGCGTGTGTTTGAGTACGCATTCATTTGAAATTATTTCGTGGGCGGATGATCATTTAAAAAGAGTCGCAATTCGTGAAAGATATTTGAGTGCATCTGGTTCTGTCGCATGGTCGATAATATATACGGGTGTACATATATATATATATATGTATGTATGTATATTTATGTATATGTAAATAGCATGGTTTCATTAGAATGAAGGAACGAAGGATGTAGAAAGGAAGGGACAAACGAAGACGAAAAGCTTCGCCGATTTTCGTTGGCGAATCGTCTATGAGAAGCGTGCCAGCGAACGTTGCAGGCACATTGGCGAAATGCCGTGAACTAATTTCGAGTTTAACGAACAATTACAAAACTATACTTTTCAACGTTTATATCACGACGATCATTTCCCTTATATACCCTTGGACATTCCTCGATGAACGGACAAATTCCAAACGTAACCATCGCATTATCGACGATCGAAAAAAGAAACCTCGTTTTTTTTCCCCCCCATTAATTTATAATAATAATTATTATCATCGGCATCACCATTAGATATTATCACGAGGATTAATTTATTATCATTAACGTTAATCGATTGCAATAATTTTTCCTGGCAAAAATTAATCCCATAAAAAAAAATGTCGATTTGTTGCATTCGAATAATCGAGTATAATAGGATATCGATTGCACGCGATGGTTGCAATACCGTTTGTTTGCTTTTTCTTCTTCCTCCTCCTCCCTCCTACCACCCCCTCGCCACCCACAAAAAATATTTTCCTATGTGCCAAACAGAAAGACGGACGGACTGACGGACGGACGGACGATTTTTCTATACCCCATGAGAGCTTACGTTCAATCGCGATCAATTAGAAGAGACTCGATGGCGGAATTGCATGTGCAACGTGCAGTTTACGAATGTCGTAGCTTTAACTCATTGCAGTCGTGTCTCCGCGATCCGAGTACAAATGATATATATGTGTGTGTGTGTATATATATATATATATATATATATATATATATATATATATATATATATATATATATAAACGGGATAGCTACTTGGTTGGTCGGTCGGTACTTTTTAATAGTTAGTTGAACTAAATTCCATGCACGCTATATTTTTCTCGGACCCATTTTAAAAGGGCCGATTATAACGGAGACAATAATAATAATAATAATAATAATAATAATAATAATCATCTGATATATATATATATATATATATATATATATATATATATATATATATATAGTGTTTCGTTTAATGAAATTATCCTTTTTAATCGTGCTTGCGTCAATAAAAATGACACAGAAAGATATAGATAGAAAAAGAGAGTTAGAGAGAGAGAAAGAGAGAGAGAGAGAGAGAGAGAGAGAGAGAAGATGCTAAATTCGTAATCCAATTTCCCGTCAAATTGTTAAAAATTGAACGTTCAACGTTGATATATTCTTAAGTTAATTTGAGTGTTACAAAAATCGGTACAATTTTAAATCAATTTCGTAAGGAAAATAATTTATAAATTAGATTCTCTCTTTCTCTCTCTCTCTCTCTCTCTCTCTCGAGATCTTTCTTCTCGGAAGAAAATTATTTATATATTTTAATCGATATTTTTCTTTTTTTTCTCTCTCTCTCTCTCCTTTTTCTTTTCTCTCTCTCTCTTTTTTTTTTTTTTTTCTTTAGAACATCCAACACAATTTATATTATAAGTTCGTATAAAAAAATTTTCCGATAATAACGCAAAAAACAACAAAACGAGTCGTTCGGGTTTAGTTTATACTCGACTACCATAAAGCGGAGAGATCGAGAGATCGAGAGATCGAGAGATCGAGAGAGAGAGAGAGAGAGAGAACAAGAGAGATCGGATTACTCAGCGAATGAAATCATAGACGGAATAGTAATATTTCCAAAAATAGGAGATTACGTTTTTTTTTTTCTTTTTATTATTATAATCCCTGGGATTTATATCGAAGTTTTAGTTTCGTTTTAGGTGGCCGGATGTAAAGTTTTGAAACAGGTGAAACCTTTATTGGCCACGAATAATGGAGTCGTAGTACGCTTTCGTTGATTTACAACCGAGTGAGTGAGTCCGAGTCGGTTTCGCCTGATTTATCCGTCGGCTAGATCGGATAAGCAACGTTACAAAGCAGGCATATCTCATTCAAAAGTCGATTCGATCACAAGCTTTCCTTTGATAAATCAATAACTATATATATATAAACATATATATATATATATCTTGACTAGAGTCCAATAATTATTGTCGTAACGATAAGAGAGAGAGAAAAAAAAAGAAAGAAAAGAGAAAAATAGAAAAAAAAAAAAAAGAAAAAAGAAACGTTCAAGTAGGAATCACTTTCATTAGAAATTTAGTACTTCAAACGGTTCTTTTTTTTTTTTTTCTTTTAATCGATCTCGATCCATTTCAACGTAATTAATTCCATTTATTTATCCTTACTCCTCGAACTGTCGAGAGTTTTCATATTTCCCAGGATCGATAAAGAAGAAAAGAAAAGAATAAAAAAAAAAAAAAAAGAAAAAAGAAAGGAAGAAGAAGCAGAAGAAGGGAAGAAGAGTAAAGAAAATGGGGGAGGAGTCGAGCTGGGTCGGTGGAAGTAAAAAAAAAAAAAAAAAAATATAAAAAAAAAATAAAAAGAGAGAACAAGAAAGGTACAACACGAAAATCCATCTATCGATCGACGTTTGTCTCCCGGTATATATATATATATATATATATATCTCAGTTTAAAGTCAAAGTACGAAAGCAACGGAGAGCCGCGCGCTATAACACGATGCCCGATGAACTATCAGACAAGGTGCTATTTAGGTGTGCTACCAACCTCGTTTCTCGTTTCCAACTGCTTCCTTTCAGAGAGTCTCGGCGTCTATAAATTAGTTATCGATTAAACACGAACACGTACGTATACGTATACGTATATGCATCCATGTATCCTACGTATGTATCTACGTACCTATATGTGCGTATACATACATACATACATACATGCATACATGCATACATACATGAATACATATGTACGTACGTAGAGCTCCGTTCCGTCGGTGAAACACGTTTCAATTCGAGCATGGAACGTTGGGAAACGAAACGGAGAGGAGAGATCGTTGATAAAAAGGAAAAAAAAATGGAAGAAGAAGAAGAAGAAGTAGAAAGAAAAAAGGAACAAAGTAACGATAGAAAGAAAAAGAAGAGAAATCGAATCCCGTATATAAACAGTGAACGACTACGTTGGGTACTGTATTAATTTGTTAATATCAACATCGATCGATTGGTAAATCAATAAAAATGGCACCGTTCGATTCACGAACGAGCGCGAGACATGATAACAATAATGAGAAAAAGAAAGAGAGAGAGACAGAGAGAGAACAACCTCGACGCCGTCTAGAGAAAATTCGAAAGCCGACAACTACTACTACTACTACTACTACTGACTAGTAGAGAAAACCTGTCGACCAGAGTAGTCTCTCTCTCTCTCTCTCTCTCTCTCTCTCTCTCTCTTTCTCTCTCTCTTGTCGAGTACGACTTCTTTCCGATAGTAGAAAACCAAATGAAATCTGGTCGAGTGTCGAGAAAAGAAACGACCAAAAAAAAAATAAATAAATAAATAATTTACACTCTCTAAATGGAGTTAGAGTTTTACCTCTGAATGAACAAATATAATATATACATATATGTATGTATGTATGTATGTATGTGTGTGTGTGTGTGTGTTACTTGATTTTTAACAAAGTAAGTAAACTCTAGTGATAATTTGTTTAATTTCATAACGAAAATCTACAGTTAATTCTATTATGAATGATCAATAACGTCGCAATAGAACGTTCATTAAGATTTATATATGTATGATTTATATACGTATCTTACAAATACATTATATATATAGAAAATATAAATAAAAAAGCTAAATTCGTTTACATAACCAGGATGAAAATATGTCTCTCGTTGGGATGCCTTCCAATTTCAATCCCCCGATAGACTTGCTTCGTTTAATTAGTGACTTTAACCGCGTTAACAGAACGAACCCCTTCCCCACCGTTAGAGACACCTTTGCGTGTGGTTGTTAACTTACATAACGATTAGATCAATGTAAAATCAATTCCTTTGTAATTTTTGCTCGTCTTTAAAAAGATTATATATATATATATGGGCTTTCTTTTAATACCTTTTATAATCCCTTTTAAAGCATTTCGTTAGTAATGATGATGGTAACATTGCTTTTCACCCTGTATAACCAATGAACCAGAGAGAAGACGGCACCATAAGCATTGTCAGATATACATATACAATATATATGTATATCTAAAAATATATGGAAATACATAACGTGTGATCCATAATAATAACAATGAACGGCGACTCTTCACCATAAACGTAAAAAAAAAAAAAAGAGAGAGAAATAAAAAAGAAAGAAAAAAAAATGTCCCGATCAACCTGGCGTACCCCGTGCGCACATGTGACGATGCGTGACACAGCACAATGAGGACACATTTAAAAAAAAAAAAAAAAAAAAAGAAGAAAAAAAAAACCTATCGACGACAGAATTTTCAAAAGGATTACTGAAACAGCGACGACCACCTTTTCCTTTTTTTTTTTGCTTTAGATTCGTTTGAAAGGGACAAAACTAGAACAAAACGAAAGAATAAAATAAAATAAAACGTCGACGATAATGATAAGAGTAATAATAATGGAGGAAAAGGAAAGAAAAATAAAAAGAAAAAAAAAAGGACAAAATCTAGCCGTTGACCCGTGAAAAAGTAGGGGGCAAGAGAAACAAGGACTCGAACGAAAATCAATTGGCAAGGGACTAACGAGTCTCGACAATCCTATGCAACAATATGTACAATCGTGTGTGTGTGTATATATATATATATATATATATATATAAACACATTTGTACGTTTTCTATATACATAGGCTAAGTAATTGCAGAAGTCAAGGCAGTGCGAACGTATTTTCACTACTGCTATTAACTGCCGTTACTTTGTGTCTCTCTCGTTCTCTCTCTCTCTCTCTTTCTCTCTCTTCGCTGTTGTGTTACCGCAGAGCTCCTTGCACTTTTGACATTTG
>OU427001.1:8618582-8623582 GCA_911387935.1 Dolichovespula saxonica
CTAACCGATACGAATATTATTATTATTATTATTGTTATTATTATTATTATATACTGCGACTCTTCCAAATAAATTAATTATATATTTATATATAAAGAAAGAAAGAAAAAACAAACAAAAAAGGAAGAAAAATATTTGCTATATTATTTGGTGTGTGTGTGTGTGTGCGCGCGCGCGCGCGCGCGTGTGCTCGTTGGGAAGTTTCCATTGAAATGAATCGAGAATTTTAATGATCGATTGATAACAACTCCATTAATTATCTGTCATTCGAGTTGAAGAATTTCTGCTCCGCTAATACTCATTGAAATAAAATTAAAAAAAGAAAAAAGAGAGAGAAAGAAAGAGAAAGAGAGAGAGAGAGAGAGTACAAGAGTTACAAGTACATACCACGAATACACACACACACACACACACTAAGTGAAACGTCCAATTTATTTCTATCGATTCAAACGAAGGAATTGAAATTGAACGCGAAGGGAGTGAAATAAAATGGCAATTTCTAGCAAGAACTTGAAGATATATCGATTCGATAAAGAAAACTATTTTCTTTTCTTCTCTCTCTCTCTCTCTCTCTCTCTCTCTCCCGCATATGAACTTTCTTCTTCTTCCATCGCTTATTAAACAAAAGAATCGATAAACTCGAGTTACGTTTCGTTCCCATAAAAGTCAGAGGAGTTATTTCTTTTTTTCCTCGAGAAATATGGCCGAACCAAAAGAACAAAAAAAAAATAAAAAGAGAGAGAGAGAGAGAGAGAGAGAGAGAGAGAGAAGAGGAACGTAAGTACGTAAGCAACGAAGAACAAAACGAATCTGCGAGCAACATCTTTAAAAGCATTATGCAAGAAGTCTCTTTCGAGGCCGGTCAGTACACCAGTCTGCCAGGGTGACGTAAATCGCGATTCGAGGTTATTAATACTGCGCGAGGAGTGAAATTTACGCGGCGAGATGTAGTCGACGAAGTGAAAAGGACAGTCGAAAAAGAGAACGGGGAGGTGGGAGGAGTTGGGAGGTGGAGGAAGGAGGAGGAAGGTTTCGTGTCACCTGTGTGAGTCCACCTACGTACGTACGTACGTACGTGCATACGTGCATAAATACGTGCATACGTGCATATATACATGCATACATACATACGGACGTATCATACGCATACACATACATTTACTACGTACGTACGTACGTACGTACGTGTCACTTTTAGCTGTCCCTAAGAGATCGAATGAAAATTCTTTGAAACTCTTTCGAAGGAGAGAGCGAGAGAGAGGGAGGGAGAAAAGGGGTGGAAAGGGTGGAAAAAAGAAGTGGATAAGAAAGAGAGCGCAAACTCGATCGGTAAATCGAGAAAAGCGAATATCTAGGGTACTCGGTGTAAACGCAAAATTAGGTCCTAGACCGACCCTACGAAGTAGGTCATAAACGCGGCACAGGCGCGCACGCGGATCAGAACATAGAAGAAGAGTAGCGGTTAAGTGCGTGTCAAAGCACCTACACTATACGTACGTATCTACTTATACATATATATCTATACACACACACACACACACACATATATATAGATACATGGTGTATCGACTGATATCGGTGTAATCACGGCGAACCGATGCGAATCAAAACGACCCAATGATGACGATAATAATAATAATAATAATAATAATAGTAATAATAATAATAATAATAATAATAATAATAATAATAATAATAATATCAACGCAATTAACGTGATTTATATAAATACATACATATATAGGAAATAAATATATTTCGAATGATCGAAACGATTTTTTTTTTTTTTTTTGACGGCCTTTGATCTTCCAATGTATCCGTATTATCGAATCGATAAGTTTAACATATATATATATATGTATATATAAATATATATTTGTCATTACGTGAGATATATTCTTTACGAAACGTTCGTTAAAATGTTAGATAGGTAATAAGCGTTGATTAAAATGCTGACACGGTAATTAACGCGACAAGTAGAAGAAGAAGAAGAAGAAGAAGAAAAAGAAAAAGAAAAAGAAGAAGGAGTTCGCAACGATTAATTAATCCATCCAAGTTAACGAACTTGGGTTTATATCCATCGACGTACGTTAGAACCGAGATACTACCATCTTCGTCATCTCGCCTCGTGGCCAACACATGGACCTACCTAACTTGTGATAGCTAAGGAGAGCAAGCAGGTGTCGATAAAAGGTGTCTAGCTTCAGCTTCGAGTTACCACGATTGTTTGTCCATTTTGCGTCTATGTATATACATATACACATATATATATATGTGCCTATGTACGTGTATACACACGTTGCTCGGTTCATAGAACAATACTCGCGTAAGAAAACATACTTTATTGCTCGATCGACCACGATGATCGCACACATTCGTATAGATATTATACACACACACATATATATATATATATGGCTGTACGAGGTATATATATATATAGATATATATACGCACACACACACACACACACACACACACGAGATGTCTCGTCTTAATCGATCAAACATCATTGATATCGTTAATGTTTATGTACGCCTTTAACGTTCGAACGAATGATTTTCACGAACACCTACATGTGTGTATGTGTGTGTGTGTGTGTGTGTTTGTACTCCATTTTTCCACTTTCTCCTTCGGCCAATACTTCTGTAACTATACTTTAATATAAACATACGTAGGTATAAATTTCTATGCGTTACCATATGGAATAATAATTGTGATATATAGTCTGTGTGTGTGGTGTATATATATGTATATATATATATTGTAATTGGACACGTTCTACGATACATAAGTAATAAACTCTTGTTTGTGTATCTCTACGTAACGCCGAGCCGTGAAAGTACGGAATAAACGATTCCGCGGTTAATACTACGGGAAAGTCGGTGTTGTGTACGCTTAGCCGATGGGACTAATTAATTAGCCGATAAAACGCCGATAAGTAAGTCACAGTTACCGTGGCTCGCGGGCAGATGAAAAAAAAAAAACAAACAAAAAAAATAAATAAAAAACAAAAAAAGAGATAATTATACGTATCACAGGTATCTTCTTCCTTACCAGAATCGACGAATATTTATTACTCCCATCGCTTGGTTACATTTAGAAAATTACTTGAGGATCGATAACGTTCGAGGATCGATAGAAAGGAGTTGATATTGAAAAGAATTGGAGGAGGAATTCTCTCATCTCTCATATTTTCCTTTTTTCCTTTCTTTTTACGTAATTAACGCGCAAACAGGATGAACGAGAACGACGTATCGATGTTAACCGTTCCGACGAAGTTTACCAACTGAGGAGCGTACAACTCAGATCCTGATACCTCGCAGGATTATTTTCCACGAGAACGCGATAGAGGACATGCGCGCACGCGTGTGTGTGTGTGTGTGTGTGTTCGTAATGAGTATTAAGGATTCAACGCGAAACAGAAAGGAATAAAAGGTAAACATCGCGAGGACGGGGGAATGGGGGAAAAGAGGAATAAAAGTCGATCGTATGTTTACAACTTCCCTCAAGGTTTTTTTCACAGTCGATTCGAGCTCGCTCCGAACTTGATCTTTCGATGAAAGGAAAGAATAAAAAAAAAAAAAGAAAAGAAAAGAAAAGAGAAGGAAACAATTTAACGAGAGAGTCGTATACAAATCAAATAAACGCACCAAGAATATTAGTTATTATTGATAATTGTAATAATAATTAAATATATATGTGTGTGTGTGTGTGTGTAGATATCTGGTGGGCGGGCAAGATTATAAATCGAATTTTGATCGAAAAAAAAAAAAAAAAGAAAAACAAAATAAATATCCTAACGTATATTAGTATAGTTCTTCGTTATATTATTTATTTCCAATATTTCCAAAGAGTGACAAACGACGATGGCATATTCTTAAATTCAATCGAACGAAACGTACTGAAATCTAACGCCTTAGATTATATGTATCATTAACGAGTACGCGTAATTTTAATCGATCCTCGCTAGAATTGTCGCCTCGATCGATTCTCGAGCAATTTCGTTGCAAATTACAACGAAAGGGGTCGCAGTACGACGAGGGGATGAAAGAAACGATCGAAACCGACGATTTCGGGGAGAACGAACGAAATATGAAAATAATATTAAAATCGATAATTGTCGTTACGTACGAACGAATCGAAACGCTTCGAATCGACCTTTTAAAGCTCTCCTTCGTCCGGATATCGGAGACGCGTCATGTGTCTCTATCGATCGATATATTATTTTACGAAAAAAAAAAAAAAAAAAAAGGAAAAAAAGAAGAGATCGATAAAAAAGCAAAAAAAAAAAAAAGCGCGTACAAAAGAAGAAAGTTGAAATTTTATCGTAACACTTTTCTATCCGGAATAATACTCGGGCCGCCTGGCTGGCGGGCACGAAAGTCGGAGGGGGAGCAAAAAGAAAAAAAAAAGAAAAGAAAATAAAATAAAATAAAATAAAATAAAATAAAAAAACAAAATCGGCCGATCTCTCGATACCTTCTTCTTCGTATTCTTCCGGTTGGAAGCGAAGTCGAGTTTTATACTCGACTCTCTCATTCGATTCAACTCGATTCGATTCGATTCGACTCAACTCGACTCGACTCGACTCAACTCGTTTCACGATTCGCCAACGAGACACGACGACGACGACTACGCCACACTTTACTACTTACTTACTTATTTTACTCGAAAAAAAATCGACGAATGTTGTTACGACGGCAAAACTCGAGAGCACGCAATCGATCGTTAAAGACCATCGAAATCATTATCGATGGTCCGTCCTTCGAGAGGGGTAGGAGGGCGGGCAGGGGGGAGGAGGAATCGACGAAGGGAGGTCACTGCCTTCTCATTTGACCTTAGACCATTGAAACGAACTACGATTTATACGATATTTTGTAACTTATCATTTACAAATTTTATATATATATATATATATATATGCATATGCACATATAATTTATTTATTATTATTATTCCAGAATTATAATAATAATAATAAGAAGAAGAATAATAAG
>OU427001.1:8628582-8633582 GCA_911387935.1 Dolichovespula saxonica
CTCTCTCTCCTCTCTCTCCTCTCCTTTCTCTCTCTTTTCTTCTTCTTCTTCTCTCTGTCTCTCTCTCTCTCTCTTTCTCTTTCTGTGTCGCTAGCGCCGCGACGAGCTCCCTCTCGCTCCGCGTGCGTTCGTCAGTAACCTACAAAGCGGTGGCGGCGGC
Source organism: Dolichovespula saxonica (assembly GCA_911387935.1). NCBI lineage: Eukaryota > Metazoa > Arthropoda > Insecta > Hymenoptera > Vespidae > Dolichovespula > Dolichovespula saxonica. Next base: position 8,628,743 of record OU427001.1, read on the forward strand.
CATTCAGGATTACGGGACTCTGTCCGCCTTCGTTCGAGCGAGAAAAAGAAAGAAAGAAAGAGAGAAAGACGGACATACACAGACGGAGACCGACAGAGAAAGAGAGAGAGAGAGAGAGAGAGAGAGAGAGAGAGAGAGAGAGAGAAAGAGAGCGAGAGAGAAAGAGAAATTAAGTTAGAAGCTACGTCGTTGACGTCGTCGTTCCTCTTCCTTCTCGTCTTCGTCTTCGTCTTCGTCTTCTACTTCTACTTCTACTTCTTTTACTTCTTTGTCGTACCAATCACTTTGCTCTTCAACTTCTTTCACCGCTATTACTAACTTCTACTCTTTCTTCTTCTTCTTCTTCTTCTTCTTTTACTTCTTTTACTCGTACAATCAGTACTCCTTCTCCTCGCGGGAGCTACTCAAGACGCTGCTTGCTTCCTCTCGCCAGGCACGCCGGCGACCTCGCCGAGCCGACTATACTCCTCCTCTCTCTCTCTCTCTCTCTCTCTCTCTCTCTCTCTTTCTCTCTATATTTCTCTTTCTTTCTCTTTCTCTCTCGTCACGCTGCACACAAGCATGCACGCACGCACGATGTACGAACGAACGAACGAACGAACGAACTAACGAATTAACGAACGCACGAGATACAATACGAGAATGCGATCCACGCTAGCAAAAGCAAACTTCTCGCTCGTTGCTTCGTTCCTACTACCGTTGCCTTTCTTGATGGCTAAGAGCTTCAACTTCTTTTTTCTTTCTTTCTCTCTCTCTCTCTCTCTCTCTCTTTTTCTTTCTCTTCGTATTTTCCCTACCGTTTGAATATCTTCTACCCGTCTCCACACAACCAGCCAGCAACGCGGCGAACACCACACGTATTATACACGTATACACACTCGCGTTACGCGAACTCGTCCTTCCTAAAACTTACTCACTCTTTCTCTCTCTCACTCTCTCTCTCTCTCTCTCTCTCACTCTCCTTGTTTCTCTTCCTCCTTCTTCTCGTCGTCGTCGTCTCCTTTATCCGTAAAGGAGACGACGATGTCGCGACACCCGTACGAGGAAAAGACACCCGTACTACTCCTCGCCGCGACACCGCTCACTGTTCTGCGTTCGAGAGAGCGCACCCTCCGACCAAAACCGAACACACACACAGAGAGAGAGAGAGAGAGAGAGAGAGAGAGAGACAGAGAAAGAGAGAGAGAGAGAGAGAGAGAGAGAGAGAGAGAGAGAGAGAAAGAACATGCGAGGGAGCGACCGAGAAAGAGAAACAGAAAGAGAGAAACGCGATCAGGGATTGGAAGACGCGCTGCTTCTTAACTAACTCGATCGCGGCTTTTCGGATATATCCCACGACCACCACTGAGGATTAAAATGTACACTTAAACGATTGCATGAACGACGAAAGCAAGGACGAGGACGAGGACGAGGACGACGACGACGACGATGAAGGTGATGATGACGATGACGACGACGACGACGACGACGATCACTACGTCGACGACGACGACGAGGACGATGATGATGATGGGTGTGCGATCATATCCAAGGCGGCCTCCACAATCTTATTTATATATTCTCGAGATTACGCGAATAGTACGTGTACAATATCGGCACCTTCCCCTTCGCACTCCTAAAACGTACGATATTTACCCATTTGTGACGGATTTTCCGCACAAGATGATCATCGACATTAACGACCCAGTCCCCCACCTATTACCACATACAGACATTACCACACTTCGATTTTTCAATATGGCGGCGCGCCCTCGTCGGATACCACTAGCGGCGTACGCAAGAAACTTCGGCGCCACCGTCGGTCGCCGAATCCCCCAAAACCCCCATTGGTCCCGTCTAGGGAAAGGCGCGAACTTTCGAATCGAAATTTTAATTCGATCATCCCTCGATTCGCTAGCACGCACTTTTCCGTACGATCGGAAATGACGACGCGTTTTATTAACAACAATAGGGATAATGTAACTTTTATACAAAAATAACGGAGGAATCTTAACGGCGGATGGATATCAAGGGTAATATATATATATAATATATATACATAATCATTGAACGTGATTATGAATTTTCTTGCGAATGCTCATTGGAAGATTTTTAAATACAGATGATATTTTTTATTCGACCACGCTGGCGCTACTTTTTACGTATTCCTATATGTAAATTAAGGACGTTAGGACGCTATTTTCAGTTCGGACCGAAATACTTTGGCAACAGATCCTCGTATATTTCTTTATCGCTGTCTAGGAAGAGACAAAAGATTACTCGGTCCATCTGGAATTATAGTAAGAGCTTTAGGATTTGTATCCGTCGTGTCCGTTGAATTAGGCGATTGATAAATATATATATATTTTTTTTTTTCTTTTCTTATACTATCTATCCAAGCACTGTATAAATTTACTTTAAAATAATTCTTACCGAGTTCTTATTGTCGAGAAGAAACCGTTTGACCGTAGATATGGCCACCTCGGCTGCCGGTCTTTGCGGATAATCATAAATTCCAGTAGATATGCACGGGAATGCGATGGTTCTCAAATTATTCTCTTTTGCCAGAAGAAGACTATTTTTATAGCATTCCCTCAATTTGTCAGGCTTCTCTCCTTGCGGACCGACGGTGTGTATAACATCTAAAATTCGTTTTACCGTGAGCGCTCTTCGTAGAAGGACCAAAACGGTCTGAAAATCTATGATATAAACTGTATTACGCACATTTAGCCGGCAACATGTATCCTCCTGTGATTTTAGCTTCGCCGACAGGACATCCCCCCAACGTCGCGCATTCTATTTTCAAAAAGGATCCCGCTCTTCGGTGTATAGCGCCGTCGACTGAGAAACATTTCGTATTCTTTTAATTGTGACAATAAACGACGCGTCGTAGTGCTTTTTATAAAATTCATTCTTTTCTACCTCCTCCGCCAGGCACAAGACGCGAGTTAGCCGCGTTGACTATCGCGTCTATCTCTAGAGTAGTAATGTCTCCCTGCCAAATGGAAACCTTTTCCGCCAATTCCTCGTCTGCCTTTTCTACTTCCTTCGAAGCCTTAACGTCGGTATCGGATCTCTTTTTATTCCAATATTCAGCCCATGTTGTTATTCCATCCACGGTGTTAACGTTCGACTTGTACAAGTTTCTCTTTTCCTCTATCGGCATGCTCAAGAATTTCTCTAATCGAATACATAACGATAAATAACATATCATTTATGATACCCTGTTATAAAAATAACAACAACGACGACGATTCGATATACGTATCCTTGCTAATAAAATTCTACTGACAGAGACTTTCGAAAGGAAAGATACTGTGCGTAATAAAAATATATATTTAAAGTTAAAATAATATAAAGCGATTTTCCTTACGTTTTTCGTCTTCGAAAGATAACTTAATATCACGATTGCTCGACGCCATAACTTTCTTCGATCCTAAGTAACGTACGACTGATCGTATTACCGTTGAATACAAAGATCGTGTATAGGCCGTCGTCTAAAATGAAGAAAGAAAGGAAAAACAAAATAGAAATAATTTGTCACCTTCGGTTGTCCGGAGCAACGTACGCACCAACGATACATCGTTGTGTCTCTTACTTTCAGCATCGATGTTATTATAATATTATCCTTCCGCACCAAATGTAAACGTTTACGATTAACCTTCGACGGTCATAAACATTTACAATTAATAAGAATAATTCGAATACAAGGGCCCGTTCTAACGAACGTTCCTACGATCAAGCGAGTACTTTACTAACGACGCAAATACATACCAGGGATCTCGCAAAAAGATCTAACCGGTCAAAACTGCGAACTCGTTCTTGTTTTTTTTTTTCTTTCTTTCTTTCCTTTTTTTTCTTTTCTTTTAATTATTCCATTGTATCCGTTCGAAACTAATGGCGCTATCTGGCGTTCGTCATTTCGATCGAACCAACGAATCGCCCTGACTCGTGGCGACACCTGGCGTCGACAAATTTCCCCGTTTCTAAGAGCTTCGCGATAATTCCACCCCTCCGCGAATAAATTCCATCGTCTCGACGTAACATCGGACAGCAGATATTTCTTTTTTTTTTTTTTATGGACGCATCGTGGACATTTTATAATTTTCCCCGTCAAGATCGACGCAATAATGCGCCCGGAAAGAAATCGTAGTACGTTTTATATCCTCTCTTTTTTTCATCGTCCACTAGAAATTGCTTCTGTACGGGGAAACAAAAAACGAAGAAAGAAAGGAAAAAAAAGAAAAAAAAAAAAAAAGAATGAAAAGAGAAAAGCCGATTACATAACACGAACGGTCAAATCGACTCGACGTTACCGGTACATCTTTGTTTTTCGTTAATACCTTCGAGAGATGGATCGAGAGACGGTTTATCAGAAATATTAGCGAGATTAGATCGTAGAAATCGGATTTACTACGGAATCCAATTGAATCGTGGGCGATGCTCCATCACGTCCGATAGGGTAGTTAACGTTCAGATGCGTGGGAGAATTCGTACGTGGGCAGCGATCGTTAAAAATTCCGACGTAATAAGTGGTTTTAACCTGACCGAGCCGTCTACGGTCAATTTGGTCAGTAAGGGATACTTATAAAAAAATCTATGCTATCCATTTTGTTTTTTTTTTTTCGTTCTTTTTTTTTCTCTCTTCTTTTTTTTTTTTTTTTTTTTTTTCGCGACGACGATCCTCGCCACCGTTTTGTTTCCTCGTAGACGACGCCACGTCATACACAACCACGTGATACTATTTTATTTCCTTTTTTTTTTTTTTTTTGTTTTTTTTCGTAGGGTCGACGATTTTTTTCGTTTAAATCCCAATATAACAGAATCCCCGTGGAACTGTAATCGTTACAATGATATAATC
>OU427001.1:8638582-8693582 GCA_911387935.1 Dolichovespula saxonica
GATTTTAATCACCCTTTTTTTTCTTGTTTTCGTTTTTTTTTTCTTTTTTTTTCCCAAGAAAAAACACCTACGCGTTTGGATTAATATCCGTCGTATCTTATCTCGTTTTCTTTTTAGTTTTATTTTTTTTTCTTTTCTTTTTTTTTTTTTTTTCCCACGAACGCGTTTACCGTAAGAATCAAATCTGATTTGGAATAGACCGCAAATACTCCTAAGATATTTTCCCTTGACTAATTCCACGAACCGGTAAACTCACCGCTGATTTCATTTCGATTCTCAAAGTGATTCACGTGAATTAAACCAAGCTTTCGTGGTACACCAAAAGGCGATTGTTACTTGAATATATAATGCTTCAAAGAAATTCTCCCTCCTTCCACTCCTCCTCTCACTCTCTCACTCTCTCACTCTTTAACTCTCTCTATATTTCCATTCCTCTTGAATAAATCGAACTGAAAGGAGGCTAAATGTTTCTTGCTATCGGAGAATTATTCCGATGTATTGTAGATAAGTATGTATAATGTCGAGTGTATATATATATATATATATATATATATATATATATATATACACACACACACGCAACGATCGATTGAAAATCGAGTTACAATAATAGAAACGAATGATACTTTCTTTAACGTGTGCATTCATTAATTACTATTACTATTGTCCGATATTCTTTGGCTCGTAATGCACATATATTTTTAATTTATAATTACGTGACACGCACACAAACATATATATATATATATATATATATATATATATATATATATATATCAACAGCATGACATATAACGTGAATTGCTCGAACACGATCAGTTACCTTGTTTATCAGGCAGTCCTACTAGTAATTTACATTATTAATCAATCTTCTTTCCTCGTCGGTCACGAAAGCGACGAGCTACGAGCTTGTTACGGAGTCACAGGCGTTATTTCTATTGACAATACGTTCAAAGACACCACATGATAATTGATCGTTCGTAATATAACGTACGTACTTATTGCTCGTTCATGAAAAGGTTATATAAAATTTCATATACTCCGTCCAGAAGGATTCGCTGCATTTAACAATGCGAAAATCACCGGGACGCGATTACGAAGATTAATTATTCTCGGAGCTTAAAGAGTAAGTGGTGTGCTGGTTGTGATGGTGGTGGTTGAATATCACCGGTGGTGAATTGGATAAACGTTCGAGCGAATCAATTATAAATTTCTCCTTTCACTTTAATCCCGGTTATTGTTTCGCTAGTTAACGACGACGACGACGACGACAACGACAACGATGAATGAATGAATGAACGAACGAATGAATGAAGCTTCGTGAAAAAATTAAGTTGGATTTGCTCGTTCCTTTTCTTTTCTTTATATTTTTTTTTTTTCTTTTTCCTTTCTTCCATTTATCACAGTCGAAAGATTATTGTCGCTCGATCCCGACATCGTTATGCGATTAATATATATATATATATATATATATATATATATATATATATATATATGGTTGTTGTCGTAATATTATTATTTACAACGGGGGTAATATATCGTCCATTTATTTTTCCATGCGCTGACCCCGATGAATTTGGAGACAAAGACGTCGTCGACCACGTCGATACCGATGACGACGCATCACAGATCGATTTCCGGTGAGAATCCGATTTATCGTCTCAACGGAGCCAACGGGCAGGCCTGCATTCTCCTCCAAACGGACGCCGTCATAGCAATAAAATATCGCAACTTATTGGGCGAAGATCGAGTAAGAATTTTCATCTCTTTCTCTCTCTCTTTTCACGTTTGCATTCGTTGATAACGCATCTTCGTTTATTTATATTAATATAAATCTTACGAGGGCGTCACTTGAACGTATTGTACGTATCAATTGTACGTTACGGAGTTACGTTGAAGAAGATGAAGATGAAGAAGAAGAAGAAGAAGAAGAAGAAACAAAAACGAATGGCTTTGTAAAATTTTATCTCATCTCATCCTTTATTTCCCAGGTGGCGGATTTATTCGTGCCCGACGACGCAATGGTCACAGGAAATTGCGACAATGAAAATACGGTAACGATGTCCTTGAAGTGGAACGCCTTTATGCTACTGTGGAGCTTCGCCAAGGTATTCTAACAAATTTTTATTAACGCCACTTGTCTCTATTTCTTAAGTCGCGATCGTTCCTCTTTTCTTTTTTACTTTTTGTTTCGTAATAATCCCTTTAAATCCCAATAAAACGTTCATTGTCATCGTTTACGTCGAATAATCTCTACTTTTATCGGGCATTAAAAAATAAAAATAAAAAAATATATATATATATATATATATAAATACGCATCATGGAATTTTTAATAGCACGATACTCTTAATAGAACGATAAGTTTATCGCGTTAATTAAATAATCACGTTCGAATCGTCTTGCCAATAAAAAAAAAAAAAAAAAAAGAAAAGAAAAGAAAAAAAACCCCGTTAAGATCGTTCGACGAACGTGTCGATCATTTTTGTGCTTTAATTGTAATGACGCAAAGCTTCCTCCTCGTCCTCCTTGAAGAATCGATACTCGCGTTCTATTTCCAGTACGAATTCTATCCGTTGCGTAACGTAAAGTTCAGTTTCGACGAATATTATTTATAGAAACGCGATATCGTTTTACATGTTATTTATATTTCAACATCGTCGTAGTACCTCAGGCAAAGATAAGAAGAAGTTTTTCAAAACGACGTATCATTCGTTAATACCCTCCCTCTGCGTCGTCGTTCCATTCTCTCTTTCTCTTTCTCTTTTTCTTTTTCTTCCCTTTCCCCCCTTTTTTCCCCCCGTTTATTCCATATTCTACAGGTGGTACGCGGCTCCTTCTTTTTTCTCTTTTTTTTTTTCCTTTTTTTTTTCTTTTTCATCCCCCTCGCTCATTCTCACGTTTACCCTACTCGCTTCCTCATTTAATGTATTCCCCGATGAAATTCGGCAATGGTTATTATTATTATAGGAATTTACGTGGTAAAAGAGAAAAGAAAGGAAAGGAAAAAAAAAAGAGAAGAGAAAAAAAAATTGGTGTCACACGAATACTTAATATAAGCGACTACTTTGTTATTCGAGGACTTTTGTAAAAAAAATTCTTATAAAAAGTGCACACGTCGAAAAGCTTCAATCCTACACTCCTTCGAAGTGATACTTGGAAAATAAATTCTCGAGTTCGTTAAGTACGTACTTCTATAGTAATATACGTATGCACACGTGTGTGCGTATGTACACACATATATGCATATATGTATTTATATATACATATATATATATATATATATATATATATATATATATATATATATATCATGCATGTATCAATGAAAAGTTTGTAAACGCGAAAATAAAGTCGTACGATCGATTTTACATAGAACAATTTCGTTGTAAATAATATATATATGTGTGTATACATATGTGTACACATACACATATTCACACACACATATATATATATATATATATATATAGAAAAGAAATATTGCATCGTAACTTTTAATTAAAAACTAGCTTTCAATTAAAAACCCGATAACATATTGCTATTGCCTGTTTTGAAAATCGTTTATAAAGGATAGAGAAAGAGAGAAAGAGAGAGAGAGAGAGAGACAGGGAGGGGTGGAGAAGGAGGAGGAGGAGGAGTTGGGACGAAAAGAAAATCTCGTCGCAAAAAGGGATTACATTTTTCTAAAAGGGACGGGGTTTTCTATTGAAAGAGAAAACTTATTTTTCAGACGCCCGGTGGCGAACGATGGTACGTTGAGAAAATCGAATTGACCTACAATTCGAGCGACCGACATTTCGAGCTTGTAGATCAGCCAAGTAAGTCAAGTTATTATACTTCGTTCGAACTCTTCGATATTGCTTTTTATTTTATCTCCCGTTTTCGCGTTCGATACACACACACACACACACACACACACAAGAATAAATCCATTTATCCTACTAAGAAAACACGATGGCAAGCGGGATGATATTATAAATAAAAAAAAAAAAAAAGAACAAAACGCTACAAGATGGATAAGGATGGATTTTAATTCTCCACTGAATGCATCGTTTTTTTTTTTTTTTTTTTTTTTTTTTTTTTACAGATAAAACTGTTCGCGTGAGTACCGGCTCGAAGCACAGTGCCATGCTATTCCCAACGCCCGTTGGAAAGTCTTACGCGTGCGACAATGAAACGGAAATACATTTAACCGATGGCAAACATACCGCCACCGTTATCCTCAGGTATAATAAACCACATATATGCGCCCATATATACATATATATGTTCATTCATATTTACATTTTTTTGTTAACCCTTTCGTTACGGGTGCCGACATCTATGGGATCGTTACAGCGATGCCTAAAAATTCACCCATGAACTCGGGATCGTACCAATGATCTATTAGATCGATAAAATCGGAAACGAAATAAGGAAACACGGATCCCTCCTAACGAAAGGGTTAATTGATTTTTATCTTTTTTTTTTTTTATTTATTTATTTATTTTTTTTTTTTGGATTTCATACAAATAAACCTAGGGGTCCGAGTCAACAAGAAACGATAACGAAGTTCACGTTTATTCATTCATTTATTTATTTTTTTCTTCTTCTTTTTTCATAAGACATAAAACAAACGAATTTATTAATTTACACGTGTTTTTTGTCTGTACGCTCGTTCGTTCTATATCGTTTTTTTTTTTTTTTTTTTAGAAATATGAAGCTACAGCCGTTCAAGTTTAAGAACAACGAATTCGCCGCCGAGTTTTCATGCGCGGCTTTAAGCGCACGAGCTAACGGAGACGAGACTGCACCGGTCGCGGTTGGTTCCACATTGGCCGCTGCTGTTCTATTGACCATCACTGGTTATGCGGCCTATCGATATTTCAAAGTGAAGAAGGTCAAGTACGACACGATGGAGTAAAGCTCTCTCTCTCTCTCTCTCTCTCTCTCTCACTCTATCTCTCTATCTCTCTATCTCTCTTTCCTCTCGCGATCGAGGATGCATTGTCACGACGACGCGCCAAAAAGAGGATTACGAGAGGAGTAAGAGACAGTGAGATAAAATACGGGAGTAAAAGAGGATCGATTTTGGAGAGGTTTCGAAGAAGAAAAAGAAAAAAAAAAAAAAGAAAATAGAGAAACGCTCCTTCAGTCAAACTAAACTAATGTCGACTGGAGAGAATTCTTCGCTATTTTTATTCTTTTATTTTTGTTTTCTTTTTTTTTGTTGTTGCTTTTGTTATTTTCAACGAATTCCTAAAACGAAGGAAGCCGTAAAAATTTTAATCGGACGTATCAATGTCGTTCAGATTCTTTTAATGGTAATTACGAAAAGTGGTCGAAGTTCGAATCGTCGTCGTCGAATTATTTATTTATTTATTTATTTCTTTATTTATTTATTTTATATCATTTCGAATAATCTGTAAAGTTATAAACGTATAGGAAACCACTTTCGTAATTATCGGTTTATCATGGTCTCGCTTTGTGAAAGAAAGAGACTGATTAATAACGTGCTATCGTCGAAGGCGTTCCGTGATATTGCAGAACTTTAACGCTTCAAAAATCTTATCGGACTGACGTACCGAAGAAATGGAAAGAGAAAAAGGAAAAAGTAGGAGAAAAATAAAAAAAAAAAAAAAAATAAATAAAAGGAAGAAAAGAAGAAAGAAAATAAAATAAACTAAAGAGGCAAAAGTTACCTACTTTAGAAGAACTAAAACAGTTACCTATTTATTAAACATCTATTGCAAAGGGGGAGAAAGAAAAAAGGATAAAAAAAAGAAGAAAAAGAAGAAGAAGAAGAAGAAGAAGAGAAAAAAAAACAACAGAAAAGAAAAAAAAAAAGAATACGAGGAAAAATAAAGGACGAATAGCGTCCGCGATGATGGTCGATCGATCGAGTCGGTGTACCTGAGATATCTGAGATCAGAGATTTTCGAAAAATAATTAAAAAAAAAAAAAAAGAGAGAAAAAAAATTGTCGAACACGAGTAAATTCGAGAAATCGAAGTCTCTGATCAAGAGAGGATGTTATCGTTGCGAGCACGATCTCTCAATTATTCACTGATTAATATTATCATTGTATCACATTTCGTAAGGAGCTAGTTGGCCATCATCTATATACAAACTTTTCATAGGATTAAAATATTTCGGGAATATAATATATATATATATATATATATATATATATATATGTTTAGGGATATTCTCGTTGTACCCTTTAAGGTACATTCGATAATCAACTCGTGCGACGATTAATAATCGCATTAGTATACGAGACATTAAGCGTATGTACATTTATTATCAATTATCATTATCATAATCATCATTATTATTACTATTATTATTATTAATTATCAATTATTATTAATTATTACTATTACTACTCTCTCTCTCTCTCTCTCTCTCTCTCTCTCTCTCTCTCTCTCTCTCTCTCTCTTTCTCTCTCTTTCTCTCAACGTACGTCTTATTCGTCCGAAGTGATATATAAAGTCCATATTCGCAAACTCTGATGGTTGTAACGATAGACTTTAAAAAAAAGAAGAAAAGAAAAAAAAAAAACAAACAAAAAAAGGAAAAAAAAGAAAGAAAGAAAAAAAAAAATCGCAGAAGGATGTTATTTTATTCCTTCGGCAAATAATCGTCATTCCTTTTTAAATCGTGATCAGTGTTGTGCGACATATCTCCCCTTATCTCGCGATATCCCTCATAAATATTAATTATAAATATATATATATATACATATTTACATTCCAATCTACCTATCTACCTACCTACCTACCTACCTACCTACCTACCTACCTACCTACATACATACATACGTACGTACATAAATAGATATATATACGTTTATTATAGACCGGTGAAAAAAAAAAAAGAAAAAAAAAGAAAAAAAAAAAAAAGAAAAATGTTAAGCGAGACGTTGAAGAATACGAGTAACGGTTCGTAATTATAAAATTCGTTTAATTATTAAGTGCGTTAAAGAAGGATGTAATTAGTCCCCGAAAGGCAGCTAAAGTTTTACAAAAGAGAAACGACTGTAATAAGTTAGTTTCGAATTAATCCTAATATTCGCGTTGATATTGTAATCGTAAGTTTTCTCTATTTTCTCTCTCTCTCTCTCTCTCTCTCTCTCTCTCTATCTCTCTTGTTTTCCTATTATTTTTTCATTTCTAAATTTTGTTCCTCTTCTTCCTCTTCTTCATTTTTTTTCTCCCTTTCATTCGATACGCGCGAAAATGCGCTTTTTACTCGATATATCCTGTAAATACACATGAAGTTAAATCGATCTTATATATATATATATATATATATATATATATATATATATATATATATATTATGACGTTTTAATCAATTTTGCATAAATCGCGATCTGACGCAGCACGCTTTTGTCGTCGTTGCCTTTTTGACGGGGACACGTCGATGATGGAAAAATTGTGAAAAGTGTATGAAAGAGAAAGGAACAATACAAAAAAGGAAAAAAGAGAACAAAAAGAGAAGAAAGGAAAAGGAAGTGATTGTACGGGGAAAAAGAAAAAGAAAAAGAAAAAGAAAAGAAAACATTCAATTATCCCATTCCGTATAATTTTCGTCCCGCGACACTGCTAAATATTACATTGTAACATATCTTGTAAATATATACATATATATATATATATATATATATATATATATATATATATATATATATATATATTATACGTAGATCGTAAGGATCGACGAAGCTCGACGATTTCATGATAATCATTTTACGGGATAAATGTCTATGGGGATCCTCGTACGAACGACTAATCCACCGTTATCGTATAAAAATAGATGATACCCTTGCCCAATCCCTCTCCCCTCTCCCCTATCCCCACTTTTACGTAATATCGTTGTCGTCGTCGGGCTTGGTCGTTAATCGTCGAACGAAATTATTTCAAAATTATCGCGATAATTCAATGCATACGCGGCACGCATCAATTTCAAGATTTTCAATCAAAAATAACGTTGTCTATATAGTCGACAGACGAGACAAATATCGAAAGACCTAAATCAAGATCGATACTGCTAGTTTTAAATTATTATTATTATTATTAATATTATTATTATTAAATTCCCTTAGATATAATAAGAGTGTAAGATCCACGTGAGAGAACATACGAATGAGGAGAGTGGTAGAAAAAAGGGGAAAGAAAAAAATAAATGGAGAGAGAGAGAGAGAGAGAGAGAGAGAGAGTAGGAAGGAAGGAAAGATGAAGATAAATTTGACGTTTCTAAAGCGTATACCGACTATGATTTACTTTTTCCTCGACGCGTTAGTAATTCGAAAAAGAAGAAAAGAGAGAGAAAAAAAAAAGTTAAAAAAGGAAAAAAAAATCAAACCAAAAAGAAAAGGAACACAGTCGCAATTATAACGACCGAAGCGAATAATTTTGAGGGTTGAATTTGTAAACGCGGATACAGCGTTTTATAAATGTAACCGCGTATGTGCCTGTACGTACGTGTGCGTTGGAATATAATATATGTATATATGTGTATGTATATATATATATATATATATATATATATATATATATACGCATTTCCACACGTGCGTATACATACGCCATATATATATATATATATATATATACATGTAATATTTACATTATCGATAATATAACATATGAACCTCTGTCTTCCAAGTGCATATTAAAGTTACAGAAAACTTCGTGTGTAAATATATTATATGAATATCGTAATATATGCATATATATATATATATATATATATATATATATATATATATATGTATATATGTATGTATATATCGTCGTCAATTCGTGATCGTTCACGTTGATCACGTCAAAGGGATATGATAATAACAGGATAAATAAGAAAGAAGGAAAAAAACGGAGAGAGAGAGAGAGAGAGGCACTATATTCGAAAAGGAAGAAAGGAAATATATATATGATAAAACCGAAAGGACTTCCGGAAAGTTCGAGGGATAATAAAAAGGGATACGGCTCGATATTTTAGCTCCAAGTGAACAATACTGTGGCGCCTGTTATTACATAAAAATGTATTTTTGTGCTAAAAGTCAATCTTATCTTAAAAAAAAAAAAAAAAAAAAAAGAAAATTAATTAGAGACACGAGTTGTAAACGAATAGCAATTTAAATGATGAAATCAATTTAACCGATAATTATTAACCGTTCTACCTTTGCGGCTTCCACTTTGTTATCGTGTCGTGTTATTATAGCTCGTTGAAGAAAAGGAAAGCCGAAAAATATTGAAAACGAGTCAATAGTCGAACCATATTAGATATAACACACACACACACACACACACACACACACACACACACGAGCCAAATATTATATTATTAGACGATTTTGCAGTCGCTCCGCCCCCATACCTCTCTTCGTCCTTCTCACTGTTACGTCTCGTCTAAAAATGAAAAACGAAAAAAAAGAAAAAAATGAGAAAAAAAAGAAGAAATACGGAGAGAAAAAAAAAAAAGAAAAAAGCCAAGTCACACGAACGACGACAGGATGTTAGGGATTGATCCACGAGGGTGATTATTTTGTGCAGAGTTTTCGATGAGCCCACAATGACAAATTACAAAAGGGGAGTGGGTTTGGTCTTTCGAGCTATCTTCTTGACGAGGCTAATTAAATTAATCTCGGCGTTGGCGGCGGCGATAGGATGAGGGTGTCGATGGACAGACAAGTCGATTGATTAATCAAGATAATGCGATTGATCGATTTCAACGATCGAAGAGTGGTACGCAATTATAAATCTATCTCGAAAATTGTATGATATCGATTAAAAAAAAAAGAAAACCCAAAAAAAAGAGAAAAAAATAAAGGCTGTTATACAAATTCATTCCGATCATCTTCACCCCATATCTCTCTCTCTCTCTCTCTCTCTTTTCTTACGTTTTATTAAATTAAATTTTAATTTTGAATATAATCCTATTCGTATAACTTCTTAACAACGTTGTTACGCTTGGTCGTACGATTTAATAATATATATGTTCATCGAAGAGATATCTTAAGCCACGAGAATAATGGGAAACGATAAAGACGGTAGACTATTATTTGTCGACGATAAAAAAGAATATATACACATATAGAAAAAAATAAATAAATAAATAAATAAATAGAAGACAATACTGATCGTTAGGCGAAAATAACGGTATAGTACGTAGTTCGTAGAACGAATAACACCATCGACACCATTTTTCCTATTACCAAAGTTTCAATCGCAAATAGTAGAGATCTTATTTATTATATATACATATATATACATATACATACATATATATATATAATAATATATATATATATATATATATATATATATATATATATATATATATATATATCAAACGTGCTACGCGTTTGTTCGATATGTTTTTCAAGACAGATGTCTACGGTAGGATTCAAGGTAGGGTGGTAGGAAGCAAGCACGGTAGTGTTAATAGTAATAGTAATAGTAATAGTAATAATAGTAGTAGTAGTAGTGGTAGTAGTAGTAGTGGTGGTGGTGATGGGTAGTAGCAGTGAGAGAGACCTCGAAACGACATAATAATTTCGCGTGGAGAGCTGTGGATAAAAAGGGCGTGAAAAGTACAGTCAAGCAGGCTTATACGAACGACCAACCAAGGGAACCCTCCGCCCCTTTTTCTTTTCCCTTTTCTTTTCTTTCTTTTTTTTTTTCTTTTGCGCAATACACGCGTACGCGTTTATACACACAGAGAGATCTCTTTATTTCTCTCTCTCTCCCTCCTACGGGATTGCTGTCAATGGTCTCATTGTCGCAATGTCTCCGTTGAAAAGATTCTACCGACGCATAAATGCGGACCGGTACGACGGACCGACCGATCGGCATTGTCATCGACGGCTAAACCATCTCCGACTCGCGCCTGCGGCTTGTCCCCTCCGCCCCTCCACCTTTCCACCCCTCCACCCCTCCGCCGTACATTCATTCGGAGAAAAATCGCATATTCCCGTATCTCCGAGGAGATTATGCGTTCGCCTAAACTCCGAGAATCTTAGGTTAACCGGAGTCATCGCGATTTTATTCCATCAACGTGACGACAGCTGAACGAGTAAGATCTTCTTTTTCCGAGGACGACGGGCTCTTCCTTTTTTTCGTCCTCCTCTTCTTCGTCGTTGTTTCCATCGAAACTTCGTTAATCCGTAACAACAGCAATTTTTCTTTTCGGCTCGTCGGATTAATCAAAGAAATTTTATTAAGGCGAAAATCGATAGCCGATCGATTTGTAACGGGATTACCGTCGAACGTAATCATCCAATACGTAACAATTATTTCACCGGACTTTTTTCTAGGTCGGACGGTACTGAACGAGCCGACCGTGTTTTTGTTAATTCGGTTACGAGGGGGGAAAAAAAACAAATAAATAAAGAAAGAAGACAAACAAGTAGAAGAAGAACAAGAAGAAGAAGAAGAAGAAGAAGAAGGGATGTTTCGTTAGGACAGGGAGGGGGAGGGAGAGTTTATTAAGTCTATTTTCCTATGTCGCTATGTCACGCGTGATATAAGTTACGAGTTGGACAGCACGTCCTGGTAAAAGGCTTGCGCAGGGCGGCCGTATATAACGGGGGTTAGTAACGTTATGGTGTTAACGTGGCGGATAGTAGAGTGGCACGGTGTCCAGTGACTCCCATGTCGGCTTGTTATCCGGACCGCCCCATCGTTATCTGCAATTACCCCAAAACAGCCCCTAGTTTATAAATTATAGGCCACCCCACCCTCCTCCTCTCCGCTCCACTCCCTCCGCACTCCCTCTAACGCTCACGACCCACTGCACCCTCTACGCCACCCCCCCCTTGGTTCTACCCTTTTCCACCCTATATCTCTCCTACACATCCTCCACCCACTGCTGCATTTTCCTTGGTTACGTTGAGTGCATCAACGTGCATTTCTACGAACGCCAAACCGATTGATCGATCGTTCGAATGATAATTCCTCAATAATCCTACACCTGTTACGTCCTTTTCCCTTTATCCTTATCGAAGGATCCCTCCTTTCCCCCCCGCCCCCTGATCCTCCCCATTTCCCATTTCTCCCTTTTCGAACGGTAAACGCGTAAACGAAGCGACAAATTCGTTGTTTCTTCTTTTACAAAAAGATGGACCTTCTAAACCCCCTCCCCGCCTCCCCTCCCCAGCCATCCATCCGACAGGGATTTTTGCGACATCTTAACGCAGATAAGTCGATGTTCCTTTTGTGAAAAGAAGTAAGAGTACTTCACACCTTGTTGAACGAGGTACCGACTACCTAACCTACTGGGTGTCCATTTGGCGAGACACCCGAACAAAAGACGTTTCCTCTACCTGGCCCTCTCTCTCTCTCTCTCTCTCTCTCTCTCTTTCTTCTCTTTTCTTCTCTTTCTCTCCGTCCGTCTCCGTCTGCCTGCTAGTCTGCCTTTCTCGTTGGATCTACGCGCGAGAAACGATATTTCAAAGAAAACGATATTTTGACAAGCGTTGCGGTTTCTAACGCAAGTTTATATTCCTCCTATTTAAAGGTATTACATTCTAACGATGGTCTTAAATAAATAGGGAAACAGTAATCGAGCCGGCGTGTTAACGTCGAAACCCCCTTTTTTCTTTACAACGTCGTATCCCCTGCAAACAAATATACTTTTTCTTCTTTTTCGTTTGTCTCTTTTTCTTTTTTTTTTTTTTCCTTGACTTGGCAAAAGAAGTCAAAAGTATGTCTCGACGTCTCGAAAGTTGATTTTATTTTGACGGGCTGATAAATATGCAGGTACATAAATATATTTTTATATGTATGCGTATATATATGCGTATATATATATATATATATATATATATATATATATATAAATTATTGGAGAGTTCGTTAGTGCTTCCTGGAGGAAGACTATAAATACTACTCCAAGTGGTATGACGCGATAATTACTTAATTCCCACAGCGTAGACCGTTCCCCGGTTTGTCTTGATAAGCATTGCTGAAAAGAGCGCCTCGTCCTTGACGAAGAGTCTGCACGGTCAGCACTAAGGAATCGTCGTAGTAGGCAAAGAGTTTCTCCTCTTCACTCCGAGCCAACACACAATGTCATCTTCTTATTTCTTTTACAGTTATTGCGAACGAATAAACGCGGCTTATCGCTGACGTACAAATTCTTCTATACCTTTCTATATACATATATTTATATATATATATATCTACGAATGAAGGAGACATTTTTATGTTAATTTATCAATGGCCATGTTAAATTTTCTTTTTAGTAAAAAGAAAAAAAAATAGATCTATTTATAGATCTTACATATATATATATATATATATATATATATAAAATATAGTTATATACTACTATATTATATAAATACTATACTATATTATATAGTTAACTATATTTATATAGTTATAAAAATAGATCTATATATAGATATATATATATATAAATATATATATATATATATATATATATATATATATATATATTTATAATTATAATTAAACGATTATCGATTCGATGTATAATAATAACGGAGTTTTGGATGTCTCGTTAAAATAAAGAGAGGATTAAAACGCGAGAACTCTCTCTCTCTCTTTCTCTCTCTCTGTCTAATTCGATAAATCTTAAGCCGTGGTACGGACAATTTCATCGTTTCAAAGGCAGCCGCTGAAGCAACGAGGAGGGGATTGTAAACGATGGTAAGCATACTCACGTACACATACACATACACATACACGTATACACGCGCGCACGCACAGGAGTACGAGATTTCGAGGGGTAAGTTTGTACATCTACCACCGATCTATCTATTGGGGTGCTCGAGGGTGACGGATACAATGATGTAACGCGAAACCTGTGAAACTTTCCCCCTGTCATCCCTTTTCTCTCTCTCTCTCTCTCTCTCTCTCTCTCTCTCTTTCTTTTTTCTTTTCTTTTTTATTA
Organism: Dolichovespula saxonica; assembly: GCA_911387935.1. Lineage (NCBI taxonomy): Eukaryota > Metazoa > Arthropoda > Insecta > Hymenoptera > Vespidae > Dolichovespula > Dolichovespula saxonica. The sequence goes on from OU427001.1 coordinate 8,652,490, forward strand.
GACCATCATGGCGTAACGTAGAGGAATAGACGTACAAATTCTCCCAGCGCTGGTCTCTCAAACCGAACTAATATAAATTCCTACCGTTTACAAAAAGGAAGAGGAAAAAGAAAAGAGAAAATCAAACAAACAAACAAACGAACAAAAAACAAATGAATGAATGAATAAGTAAAGAAATGAATAAACGAATGGAATATAAAATGTAATAAGAAAGAATTTTGCGTATCGACCGAGTTAGAATCGTAAAGTGAGAGATAGAAATAAATAGAGAGAGGGAGAGGAATCTTTGCTTTTTCACTTCGAGGTGAGGAGATCAAAGACGAGAAGGAAAAAAGAAAAAAAACAGAGTATCCAAGATGTCAGAGAGATAGAGATAGAGATAGAGAGAGATAGAGAGAGAGAGAGAGAGAGAGAGGGAGGGAGAGAGAAAGGTATACGGGAAAAGGGGAGGGGTATAAGCGTGGGGGAAAGACAGGGTCGAGGGGTGAAAAAGGAAGGTAGAAGTTCATAATAACGCGTCGAAAGGGACGACCGACCAACGGACCTTCTCGTCGACGCGTTCAGATGCTCTTTTCAAGAGAGTGCGAACCCTACTCGACGCGCATTCAAGTGTCGCCCCGCTTTGTAATGCCTCTTAATACTGCTCGTTCTCGCTCGTTATTAAGGATCCGGAACATATTGTAGGTATATAACAGTGTCGTCGTCCTCGTCGTCCTCGTCCTCGTCCTCGTCCTCGTCCTCCCTACTACGATGCCAAACTATGGCGTCAAGCCTTTTATATTTCGTCCCTGCAACCGCGACAGGAAGTGGCCATGGAGTACTGCGAAATTTTTCCGAAAGGACGGACGGACAGACAGACAGACAGACAGACAGACAGACAGACAGACAGACGATATCCAATCGTAATCCCGATTTTTTTTTGCCTTCTCTCGCTTTCTCGATTTACTTTGTTTATTTTACTTTTAACGTCGATTGTCCATCTCTTTTTTTTTTTATTTCTATCTATCTTCCTCTCTTTCTCTTCTTCTTCTTCTTCTTCTTCTTTTTTCTCCATCCAGATCGTTATTAGCGAACGTTGAGAAAGACGAGAGACTCTTCGAATATGCCAAGGGATATTTTTTTTTTTTTATTCTTCCATTCCACTTTCGCGAGTCTTCTCGCCATAAAAAAAAAAAAAGAAAAGAAAAGAAAAGAAAAAGAAAAATATTCTCTTTAGGGCACGACTGAACGAACATTCTTTTCACATATATATGTGTATATCTATATATATATATATATTTTTTTTTTTTCTTTCTTTTTCCGCGTACTTTACCTGCTCGAACATATCGCGCGAGTCAGCGTAAGACGACGACACTTCTCCACATAGGAAACTTGCTGCCCGCCGTCTTTTTTTCTTTTCCCACAAAACTCACCTGACACAAGAAGTGGTTACGGTGATAAGGAACGTCGAATGCGCCAACTGGCACGGATTAAGTCAACGGGAGAGATCCTCAAGGCGAAACTTTCGTGGCATACGGTTCGAGACGATTTGCGTTTAATTTTTTATATACACATATTATATATATTTATATTTATGTATGTATGTATGTATGTATGTATTTATGTATAATAAGTCAGCGATTATCACTCCAACGAAGCGTCCACAATGATGATGATGATGATGATGATGATGAAGAAGAAGAAAAAAAAAAAAAAGAAAGAGAGAAAACGATAAATGAAAAATCATCGGGACCGGTAACGCGGCGATCGTTATCGTGAAAACGTTACGTTGCCACCATATGTGCCGACCCCATGGACCCATTATTAAAACCACCATCCTTTGGTGTCCCTAATAAGCGCGTCCCTGCCCTTCCTAGAGCCCCTATCTATCGATACGAACGTCGTAATTGCCAGCGCGTTCGTATTTCCGAAATCTGCCTAGTTAAAAGTTACATCCTCGTCGTCGGGGCTGACTTCGGTCGACATAACGCGCGTCATCCTTTCTTTTTTCTTTTTCTTTCTTTCTTTCGAACGTCCCATACCCCTTCTCGCGACGTCAATTTAATTTAATTGCGGTTATCCAAAACTTTCGCGATATTTTTCCCCTCGAGCCGCGCGACGAAATGGATTCCATAGAGGAAGAAAAACAAAAAAAAAAGGAAAATAAAGAAAAAGAAAAAGTTTCGTTGAAAAAAAAAAAAAAAAAAAATTGCATAGACAAGATTGGTATAATTTAGAACGGATTAAATCGACGCTTGGTAGTAATCCGTTCACTGTCATTAGTCCGTACGCATTTCGTTTGCGAAACATTCAGAAGCGTGTGTCCTTTTCTAGGATCTCTCGTTATCTCTCTCTCTCTCTCTCTCTCTCTCTCTCTCTCTCTCCTAGTAGAACGAGAAGTAGAACGTATGTACAAAACGGTACAACACACAAGGGATGATGATGACAGTCCTCGGAGGTTCGTCCTATCCCCCAAATCACTGGGCGCGACTAACTAACCGTGTAATCGACAATTTCGACCTATTACGACGACCCTCCGCCACGCTATACTTTATACCCCCCTCACCCTCACCCTCCCGCACCCCACCTCCCACCCTCCACCGTGCCAAAGTACAGAGAGGATGATAGAGAGACCGTACGCGACACGATAATAATCATTTCCGATCCTTATTGTTTCTTACGTCGTAACGATGGTTGCTCTCTAGTAACTATAGTGTCCGTTTGATAATAACCCGATTCGCTGTAACAAGACTAGCCAAACTATTCCGCGCTACGTTATAATCAAACAATTACGTTCAATTACTTTCAACGGATATTTTCGACACGTACCTGTCACGATTTTTACGCTCGTAAGAGAGGATAGAAAGAAAAGAGAGAGAGAGAGAGAGAGAGAGAGAAAAAAAAAGGTAAAAATGAAAAGAAAAAAAAAAAAAAAGGGAAGACGTGAAAACGCAACGTCCAAGGCCGACGATCACAGGATAACTCATAAAATATTGTAAAACCGGCGTTATACGTACCTCCTCCTCCTCCTCCTACCTGTAAAATCGGGGGAAAAAAAAAAGAAAAAGAAAAATAGTCGACCAATCGCATTTTCGAATCTATCGTAACGGGGGAGGCTTACTGATACGTGTTACCATGGGCATAAAGTGGCCAGTGACACATAAAGAGCATATTTTCGGGCATTAGGGCACCCAACACGAGGGACTCATCGAAATGGCTACCTGTGTTCGCGCCTTCCGTTCGTGTCTTCGGAATATAAAAAAGAATCTCGCTCGACGATCTTCACGAAGTGGGAACCCTGTGCTAATGGGGAAATAACCGACGGATTAAGTCGACTAATCCTCTTGGCAGCGTGATTTTATTGTCGCGCGAACGAACGAGCGAGAGAGCGAGCGAGAGAGAGAGAGAGAGAGAGAGAGAGAGAGAGAGAGAGAGAGAGAGGAAGAGAGGAAGAGAGGATCCCATCGAATTTTAGATTTTCTTTTTTTTCCTTTTTTTCTCTCTCTCTCTCTCTCTCTTTCGTGAGATTCCATTATTATAAGCCGTACCAAGGGCTGATCTCGATGATGATAATAACGCGCGTACGAACGTATTAATCTGAGGAAAAATATCGCTGGTGGTTTTCGAAACGAAATAAAAACAAAACAAAAAAAAAAAAAATAAAGAATAATAAAAAAACATTAAAAAAAAAAAAAAATATATATATATATACACTTGTATATCGATTAGGTAGTTGATTTAAGAAAAGAGGTGAGAGACAAAAAGGAGATGGGAACAATAAATTAAATTTAAAAAAAAAAAAAAAGGACAAAAAGAAAGAAAGAAATGTCGAACTCGAGAACGATGAGGTCTTTTTCGAATCGTCTCGTCCCTTTTTATCGTTGTAACCCGAGAATCCGCGGAGTTATAGGCCCGCGTGTGCCCTTGCATATTAGCATTCTCTCACACCTGCCGACCGACCGACCAACCGACCGATAAGATAGAAGAGTCAGCTTCTAAAAATATAACCAGGGAGGTTTCGCGAGCGACAGTGGACGACGGCTTCCGTCCGTCCGTCGGTCGGTCGGTCGGTCGGTCGGTCGTCGAGGACTTCTTGGACGCACTTCGTCGTTCGAACGTTTCCATACATACATACATACATACGTACATACACACACACATAAAGAGAGAGAGAGAGAGAGAGAGAGAGAGAGAGAAAGACACACCAACACGATCGAGCTTTTGCATCGATGTTGTTACGTATGCATATAAAGAAGATGATATACCGGCTATCTCGAAGACTCGATTCGGTGTCTAATGACAGACCACCAACGCGTTATTTACCCTCCCTCCCTCCCTCCCTCCCACGGTGCCACCACTTTCTTCTTCTTCTTCTTCGTTCTTCGTTCTTCGTTCTTCGTTCTTCGTTCTTCTCTCTACGTGACGACGACTGCTTATTGTTCCAATGATATTAATTATATGCATATCCGTATTCGTGTGTGTATTTGTATACGTACGTACGTACGTGTATTATATACCTACGTACTTACGTTTAAGCGCATAAATGCGTGCGTGCATGCGTGCGTGTGTTTATGGTAACGTCGACGATGTGACACCGAGTGGCACAGAAACGCGATACGATCTCCTATCGTTCTCGTCGTGTCAATCGAACGTTATATCGCCGGATTACATCGGCTTCGACAACCCTCCCACCCTCCCACCCTCCCACCCTCCCTCGCTCGTTCCTCTTTTACAATTAAAACGCGCGTCGAAGTCGTTTTCTCTCGTTAGAAATCGCGAGAATCTTCTTTCAGTTGGTCTGAACGTGCGCGTACGTTAAAAAGGAAAGAGAAAAAGAAATGGAGAAAGAAAGAATGAAAAAAAAAAAAAAAAGAAAATGACAAAAAATGAAACACCATCCCGTGTGTGTCTTCGAATTTCTCTCTCTCTCTCTCTCTCTCTCTCTCTCTCTCTCTCTGTGCCAGAGGATAATAGAAAAAAAAAAATACAAGAAGAGGAGGAGGAGTATGTGCGATCGTAACGAGAATCGCAAAGTTCTTTTAATTATTTTTTTTCCTTCTCTCCTCGATAGAACACACCGAGAGAGAGAGAGAGAGAGAGAGAGAGAGAGATTCTGAGCTTTTTAACTGGCTAGCTTTTGATCAAAGAGAAAGATAGATAGATAGATAGATACATAGAGAGAGAGAGAGAGAGAGAGAGAGAGAGACGGACAAACGAACGAACGAACGAACGAAAGAACGAATATACGCTTGCAATTCGTCATTACAAGCCTCTCAACTCTTTAGTCGCATTCGCTTTACAGTGAAACCGTAGATTCTTGAACCGTAGTCTAGAAGGAAGAAAGGAAAGAAAGGAAGAGAGAGAGAGAGAGAGAGAGAGAGAGAGAGAGAGAGAGAGAAAATACGAGAAAAGAGGAGAAACGAAGAGTAGTAGGGTGTGGGTGGGTGGGTGGCTCGAACGATGAATCTCAGAAACAAACGTCGAAGAGAGAGTTGGATGAGGGTGAGGGTTGGGTTTGTAGAAAGGAAGAGAGAGAGAGAGAGAGAGAGAGAGAGAAAGAGAGAGAGATGTCGGGAAGGGTTTTTGAAGGTAGAACGATAGGGCCGGGTTCGCGCTGAAATCTACTCGGAGAACGACGTAGGTGGGTTTAATTTATCTGGATTTACGATACGCTGAAGATGCCATCCCCCTACGTCACTCCCCATGGCGGGAACAGAAGCAAGGAAACAAGCAAACAAGCAAACAAGCAAACAAACAAGCAAACAAGCGAGCAAGCAACGCTGGCGGCACCAACTCCAACACCAACACCAACACCAACACCAACACCAACGCTGGTACACCACTACAGCGTTAACCACCGCCCCCTCACAGTCTCGACTAGAGAGAGAGAGAAAGAGAGAGAGAGAGAGAGAGAGAGAGAGAGAGCAAAGGTAGACGTTAAAGAGGGACGGTGGAGGGTGGTGAGAGGTGGTGGTACTCATGAGAGACAGAGAGAGACAGAGAGAGAGAGAGAGAGGGATGGTAGTGATTTTGCACAGAGCCATTTTGGAATGCAATTAAACGCAGTACAGTGAAATACGATGCTAGTGCTGCTACTGCTGCTGCTACTGCTGCTACTACTGCTGCTGCTGCTGCTGCTGCTACTGCCGTTGTCGTTGTCGTTTCTGTACTTCACCTTTTCTCTCCTTCGTTCTCTCTCTCTCTCTCTCTCTCTCTCTCTCTCTCTTTCTCTTCTTCTCTCTCTTTTTCCAATCTATATCTACTGTACGCGTTTCAACGAATACGCGAAGGTAGGAATACCTTAACGCGACGGGGAGGGGGGGGGGGACAAACGGGAACATCTCGAAACGTTTGGATTCTGACGCGAAGAACAAAGTGAATACTCGGAGTTATCGAACCGTCCGAACATTCCAGTTTTTCATTTCCACCACCTTTCATCCAATCGAGATCCCATTTTTTGTTTTCCTCCTCCTCCTCCTCCTCCTCCTCCTCCGTTCTCTCTCGAGTAAAAATCCCGTTTTGCCGACGTTTTATCTTCGATTTATCTCGAAACGTATCGCCGTCCGAACGGCCAAATTCTGATTCGCGAAAGGGATCGTTTTCATGAACTTATCGATTATCGGATGAACGTTGTTGTAGCATTGTTAAAACGTATGGAACCAAAAAAAAAAAAAAAAAAAAAAAGAAAGAAAACAAATATATTATTATAGTTTTGACGTAGCGTTAAAACGAATGGAACCAAAAAAGAAAAGAAAGAAAACGAATATATTATTATAGTTTTGACAAAAAAGAAAAAAAAGAAAGAAAGAAAAAGGAGAGAAAAATAAATCGAGATACAGCCAAGATCGAGCGATTATCGATGATTTCGCGAATCTGACGGTACTCGCGAGAAAGGAAGAAAAGGTGGTTAAGATTGAAAATCTCGCGATCGTTTTGATAAGAAGGCGAACGCGTATATATACATATATATATATATATCCTTATCTTTTCGAGTATTATACGTGCGAGAGAGAACCAGGTTGGAGGTGCGAGAGAGAGAGAGAGAGAGAGGAAGAGAGAGGGAGGAGGGAGGGTTAGAGGGAAAATGGCGACCGGGAAAGGAAATCCGACACCAAATCGAAGGAGACGCCATCGCGAAGCACGGCGCCGCCCCTCCATCATCGAGTCTCCCCCGAAGACATCGCGTCATCCTCCTGCCACCTACGAGGTCTCCCAACCCCCTCCACTCACCCCTTGCCCTTGCCGTACCCTTTTCAATAAAAAAAAAAAAAAAAGAAAAAAAATAGGAAGAGAAAAAAAATCGCTATTGTTTGTTGTCCGTTTTTTTCATCCTATTCTTTTCTTTTTTTCCTTTTCATTCAATTTCAAGGTTCGAGAGAGAGAGAGAGATAGAAAGAGAAAGAGAGAAATAGAAAGAGAGAGAGAGAGAGAAGGATGGGAAAAAGTCAAACAAAATTCGTCGAAATTCCAAATCAACCGACGACGACGACGATAATTATGATGATGATGATGATGATGATGATGATGATGATATTAACTCGTCGATGACGTAGCAACTAGAGACGCAACGTTTTCTTTAAAGGATCGCCCTTATCGTAAGCTGCGATAACTGGGCGATGATATCGTTATTACGTACGATCGGGTTTCTGGACGATCGTCCTGAGTCGTGTTGTCACCTCGTGTCGATAAGAGCAAGTTACATGCAAGTTGTTACGTGGTCGTCAATCACGTGCCTCTCTTTCTCTCTCTCTCTCTCTCTCTCTCTGTCTCTCTCTCTGTCTCTCTGTCTCTGTCTCTCTCTCTGTCTCTGACCGTCGCCGATTACCTATTGCTTTTGTCACTAAGGAGCCGACATTTTGTTTCAGGGTGGGTTGATGTGACATTCCAATCGACATTGACGCGACGACGATAACCGATCGAACGCGATAAGCTACCGTTCCTTTTTTCTTTCCTCTTTTCTCTTTTTTCGTTTCTTTTCTTTTCTTTTCTTTTTCTTTTTTTTTTTTTTCAGCGATCGTCCGTAAATCGATTCACTTTCGATACGAATTTTTACGAGTGAGCGCGGAACACGCGGAAACGAGTGTTCTTCTCGTCCTTCCCCTCCCTTTTTTTCCCTTTTTTTCTTTTTTTCTTAAATATCCAAATCCGTTATATATATACATATACATATATATATATATATATATATATATATATATATATATATATATATATACATAGTTAGGTTTGGCGCGTCAGTGAAAAAGATGACAACGTACGTGAGCACTCGGTTTGTTAAGTTCCGAACGTCGGTGGTTTTCCAACGTTAGACGTTCTGTTGGCAATTAGAGAGAAAAGGCGGAGCACGTTCAAAGGATTGTCGAGGCGTGCCGAGCCTCACGAAAGATCAGCCTGACCGCGGAAAGACATACTCGCTCGTCTGCCACGTAGAAATATATCGGGATTCTCATTGATCTACGTTACTCTCGTCGTTGGCACGACGACGAAGACGAAGACGAAGACGAAGACGACGACGACGACGACTACTTCTTCCTCGTCGTCGTTCTCGAAATTTTCTCGTCGTTACTTTTCAAAATATAACTTTTGTATCGATCTACGGTGTAACCTCCTCGAGTTTCCCCCTCCTCCTCCTCTTCCTCCATCCTCTCCTCCCCTCCCCCCGACTCCCCCGAGATTCTTCTTCCCAGTCCGTTACACGGTAGGATTTACTACACCCCGTGGAAGCAAAATTTGACGGAGAAGCGAGAAACAAGAGAGAAAAAAGAAAGAGGGAAGAAGAATGAGAAAAAAAAAATATAAAAAGAAAGGAAGAGAGAAGGAGAGATAGAGAGAGAGAGAGAGAGAGAGAGAGAGAAAAGAAAAAAGAAAAAGAGGGTTCAACGGGACAGAGTAATCGTAAGGTTGAAAAATAAACGCAATTATAAAGTATACGCGAGTAGAGGAGTATCAAATTCGTCAGCGATAACGCACAGCTTGCAACCGAATTGCAGTCGCGAGCGAGCGCATGGAATAAACTTTTTACGAGGGATATATATTTATAGTTCGGTGATCTCGTTGTAAAGCTAAAACGAGAAAAAAAGAAAAAAAAAAGAAGAAGAGAACGAAAAGAAGAAGAAAAAAAAAGAGACACAATTATACGATTAACGAATTTAAACGATTCACGGCTTTTATTATTCCGTCGATCGACGCAAGTTGACGGGCTATCAGAATTGAAACGAAACGCGATATAGGTAGGTTTGCCGGTCAGGTATTTTCCATGAACGATAATAAATTTCCACATTTCTTATCTGCCAGAGGAACGAAGTATTATAATCGAACGGGAAATCGTCGAACGATTGTTTTGAAATTGCCGATGAAACGACAGTGGTGCGATAGAAAGAACGTAGAGAGTCAAAACACGGCGTACGATGACGTGACGCGTTTCCGGTGTTTGTTGATGACCATTTGCATTCTCAAACGTTCTTCGTTTGATTATTTTTCTTTTTCTTTTTTTTCTTTTTTTCTTTTTCTTGTTTTATCAGACGAATTTCCCTAAGGAAGGAAGTAATATTCGTCGCCTGTCGTTGTCCATTTTATAAACGCGATTAGATAGTACGGAATATAGATCGAATTATGAAATTCGATTAAAGGGATTCATTGTAATAACGACGAAGATAGGGATAGTTGATTTTAATCAATCGAAATGCATCGACATTTGGGAAAATCCTTAAACGTTCTCTGGAAATGTAAGTAGTATTGAAGGATTGACCATAAAGGGAGAGAGAGAGAGAGAGAGAGAGAAAGAGACATGTAGATAGATAGATAGATAGAGAGAGAGAGAGAGAGAGAGAGAGAGAGAGAGAATGAAAAAGGACGTCGGCTGCAGTATGGGGTGAATGTTCCAGCGGGGGTAGAGAGTCTTGGACCGCCCCTAGGCTCGACCAATCGTACGACATCGATGAGTACGCGCCGGCCAATGAGAGAACGCTGCTCGTTCGGAGTCGAGCCACTCTCTGATCTTCGTCCTGTATATGCGAGCGTGCGTCGAAAAAAAGAGAAGAGAAGAAGAAGAAGAGGAAGAGAGAAGACCACCACCGTCACCGCCACCGCCACCACCACCACCACCACCACCACCACCACCGCCTCCGCCGCCGCCGCCACCACCACCACCACTACCACCACCACCACCACCACCACCACCATCACCATCAGCGAGAGTTCCAAGCTATACCAACATCAGCACGGCACGAGCAACGGCAACGGCGTTACGTAGCAAGTAGTGGAGCGAGTGAGTTCGCTTTTACTAACTTGGTGACTTGGTCACTCAGTGAGTGGTGCCTTGAACGGAGACCAAAGGAGTCTCTCCTTATAATCGGCGCTCGAATAATTACCCATCAAGAAGAACGATCGTTTATCCGGCCACTGCGCGTGTGTCTTCCGTTAACCGATAGATAACAAGTATAATCCCACGTTGAAAGACTATCAAATAACTTTGCGCGTCTTCGTTCGTCCTTAAATCATCCGAAGAAAAAAAAAAACACTCTAACGCTAATCGCGTACGACGCGATATAATTTTAGCGCGTGGGACGATCGAAAGATACATTAAAAAAAAAGAGAGAGAGAGAGAGAACGAGAAAAGGCTCTTCTCATCGCGTTAATTTAAACGAGGAAAGAACACGGCGATCCATCCTAGCCGCCTCACGTGGAATTATCGATTGTCGTGATTCACTCGTGCTTTCTACTTTTTCTTTTTTTTTTTTTTTTTCCTTCGAGGATACGAGACGACTATCATCTATAAAAATCGCTATGATCGACCATTGAACGTCGTTTGGAATGCCGTGTGATGATTACAATCCTCCCTCTCAACGATTGCGAAGTGTTCGGAAAGCGTACGTTAATAATCGACGTAACAAAACGTTACAAAACTTTAACAACGACAACAACAACAACAACAAGAACAACAAGAACAAGACCGAGTGAAATAAGTTTGATTCGATAATCAACGATCGAACGATATTAGATCGATACCGTTCGATCTTTGTCCCCCTCACCCCTACCCCACCCCCCCCCGATCCTCACCCCATCTTCCCTTTTCGATAGAAATTTGTGTGCCGGTGCGACAAAACTCAATGGGAAATACGTGAACGATGCGAACAACGTCGTGGATATGAATGAATCGCGCGTGATTAAACAACGACGAGGCAGGCTCGTCGATCGCGCTAACGTCGGATGTTTACTCTGATCGCGAGCCGTCTCTTCTCCCCTTTTTTCCCGTTTCTCTCGCGATCGGCGATGTTTCATCGTCCATTAATATCGATGGCAATGATTGTAACGATAACGGTATGAAAGCTTGATAAAAGAAGAAGATAAAGAAGAAGAAGAAGAAGAAGAAGAAGAAGAAGAAGAAATCAAAAAGGGATCGTCGATAATCGATTCGTACGAAACAACAAAGGAGGATAATTGGAAAAGTTCGATTCGTAGGGCTCCCCCCCCCCCGAGTGTGTGCGTGCGTGTATGTGTGTGTGCGTGTGCCCGCAATTGTGTACGGTGCGTTAGTTTTACAATAAGAGCGTGTTCATGAAAACCTTCGGGGTTTCTTAAAGAATGTCTGATAGTTCGGATCAGCTGTCACCGCCGAACAGCGACTGCAATAGTCAAATGGGTGGCGTGCATCGGAACACCGCTGCCGGACAATACAGCAACAATTCTTCCTCGATGTCGGCCCTTACTCTGACCCATCACGCACAACCACAAAATTTAACGCCCACGTCGGACGGTAGCCCACAATATCCCCAAGAATTGTCGACCTGCAGTTCGACGAACGTATCGAGCAATATCGGTAATATCGGTGGACTGTCCTCGCTCGGCACAACCATCAGCAATTTTACGCCCGAACAAATATCCTGCATGTGCGAGGCCCTCTCACAGAGTCAAGACATCGAGAAACTAACAAGGTTATAATAGAAATATACGCGTCTATACACGCACATATTCTCTTTTTAATCGTCGCCAATGAAATTTCATTGTCCCGTATAAACGCGATAGAATGATAATAATAATCGATTAACCACAAACGATTATCGTTTCTAAACTCTTAATGATCGACGACTCGATCGTACCCCCTCGCGTTTTCAAACGAGTATAAACTTTCTTTTTTTTCCCTTCTATAGCTTCGTTCGAAAACAAAAAAAAAAAAGAATTATTTTCTTAGAACAGTCGATCGTTTCACTTGACAAAAAAAAAAAAGAAAAAAAGAAAAAAAGAAATAAAATATATACGTATACGTATATAACGTCGTCTGCGTTTACGTCTTATAACTCTCGTCGCTCGTTAAATATTCTTTCTTTATTCCTCTTTGCATAGAATCGATAATCGTGAAAAGAAATAAACGAGACAATATAAATGCCGGGGCGTAGAGAAACATTGGGCCCTTCGTTTTAAAATAAAGCCGCTCGCTCGCTCGCGCGCGCGCGCGCGCACACACTATCGTGAACACAAACAAAACGAGCCTCGTTTGGCTCTGCTCGTAAACGGAACGAATGAATATGCCGGCCGACGAGATATGCCCGGCCGATAGTCGGTAAAAGGACCACGCGGGGACGGTAAGAGGAGGAGGAGGAGGAGGAGGAGGAGGAGGAGGAGGAGGAGGAGGAGGGGGAAGAGGGGGAGGGGGTTAGGGGGGAGGAGGAGGAAAAGGAGAGCGAGAGAACGAGAGAATTGTTTGTAAGCGTGGTTTCGAATTCGACGCTCTAGGATTATTACCCAAATAACTTGACGGATATTAGGATGAATCGTAAACGATCGATCGATCGATCGATCGCTCGATCAAACAACTTTTCCTACAAATTAGATTTTTTATTGTCGCAATTGAAATTTCTTTTATAACCGAAGCGTCGAAGGTAGGAGGAAGGATCGAGTAGACGAAAAAGAAAAAAAAAAAAGAAAAAAAAATACAATACGAAACGAAACGAAACGAAACGAAACGAAATAAAAAGAAAGAAAGAAATAAATAAATAAAGAAAAAAGAGCGGGTAATCGAAGGTTTCTCCTTGCGTTTATCAGGTTTCTCTGGTCGTTACCACCCGGCGAGCTGTTGCGCGGAGGCGAGAGCGTTTTAATGGCACGAGCGGCGGTAGCATTTCATCGTGGTGCCTATCACGAGTTATACTCGATCCTCGAGAGCCATCCGTTTTCGCCCCGACGGCACCCAGAGCTACAACAAATGTGGTACAAGTCGCATTACCGCGAGGCCGAGAAGATCCGCGGCCGTCCTTTGGGAGCCGTAGATAAATATCGACTACGAAAGAAGTATCCGTTGCCGAAGACGATCTGGGACGGCGAGGAGACCGTCTATTGCTTCAAGGAAAGATCGAGGAACGCGTTGAAGGAGTGTTACATGAGGAACAGGTACCCGACGCCCGACGACAAGAAAAACTTAGCCAAGAAAACGGGCCTAACTTTGACCCAGGTCTCCAATTGGTTTAAAAATCGAAGACAAAGGGACCGTACGCCGCAAACCAGATCGTAAGTTGATCGTCTCTTTATATATTTTTCTTTTTTTTTTTTTTTTTTTCATTGATCACACGTTCACGCGCAAATTTCGAAAGGAACGTTCACGAACTCGAATTGCATCGCGTCTCTCGAGAACGCTCGAAAAAAAAATGATGAGAGAAAACTTGCGATCTACATAACGACAGACACTTTTCTTTTTTCTTCGTTGTTCTTTCTCTCTCTCTCTCTCTCTCTCTCTCTCTTTGTCTCTCTTTGTCTTCGTATTTTCTCATTTCTCTCGAAAATTCATAGAAATTCTCGGTGGAAGAGTAATAAAAGCGTCCCGTGACGCGATTCCTCGTGTATGGAGGGCACGTGTATCGACAGGGGGTCTTCTCTTCTCTTCTTTTTCAAGGAGCAACAAGTGTTTCGACATGTGTCCTCTGACCCATGTCCTTCGTTCTTTTTTTCGGGTCCGTCGGACTGCGAGAGCCAAGGAGAGAGAGAGAGAGAGAGAGAGAGAGAGAAAGAGAGAAATCGGTAAATCAATCAAACCCTGATATATACGTACATAGAAATCTCCACGAGCTCTCTGCGTTAATTTTTAATTGACTTATCATCGTTTCTTCGAGGAGGGGAAAAAAAATGTTGATCGATGAATAACTTATCTAAAGGGAAAAAGGAAAATATTTATATATTTGTTCGTTTGCAAAGATAAGAACGTTTCGAAATGCGCTTTAACGACCAATCAGGGGGATTCCCTAATTATTTCCGTTAAATCGTTTAGGACGTGGTTGAAGGGTCAGTCAAATAAAACGGCAAGGCGAATCAATTCGATAAAAGGGAACGTAATTCCAGCGAGAACGATTATCTGATACGAGAATTTATTATTTACCTTTCGACCGGCATAGATGTGTATACAAACTTACGAGGGATTAAATAAATGCGACCGGGGGGTGGGATCTCGGCGAACGCGAGATTAGAACAAGCCGATCATTTGACGAGATTATTGAAGAACAATTTTGATAAGCCATCGAGAGTGGCCGAAGGAAAACAATTTTTTTTATGAAACGTATATATATATATAAATTTCGTATAAAATAATAATATCACCCATATTAGCTCGATTGTAAATGAATGAAAATATCGACGTCCTTTTCAACTAACGTAACCGCACGTACGTTTCTAAGCACATAGACGATGCAGTAATTAAACGCGTAGTAGGTTTTAATTCAGCATCGTACCACCACCTTTCGGCGAATTTAGCTGACTTGCCGATGTCGTATACGGTGGTGCGTTGTTCTTCTTCCGAGCGGATCGACTTCCGATCGTGATATCAAAAAAAAAAAAAAAAAATAAATAAAATAAAGATGATGAGAGACTCGTGGATATTTTTCCTTTTCTTTTCTTTCTTTTTTTTTTTTTTTCCTTCGAATATATTCGAATTCATAATTTTTCAATCGGTCCCCCGGTCCCGCGAACGAATGTCTATCATCGTTGATCGGCGGTTTTCTGGGAACGTTTTTGTTGCGTCATCGATATTAAAAACTTCGCCAAGCTCAACATTTTCATTCGGATTTTCAAGACCTCGCGATATGACAACGACAAGATAAAAAAAAAAAAAAAAATAAAAATTGCGGGACTGGGTTGTACCTATAGAAAAAAAAAAAATAAATAAAAATAAAAAAATGAAAAGAAAAAAAGGATTAACAATACACACATACACACACGCACACACAGAGAGAGAGAGAGAGAGAGAGACACATACACACATACACGTGTCACGTAAGATATTCCTTCGAGAGGCAATGGCCGATATCACGGGCGCAGTCGGAGAGTATCGCAAGGCGTTGTACTCGTCGAACGAATCACCGTAAGTAAAACCGCGCGTGCGTGCGTACACACCATACACATTTACTGGTAGTTGTTGCGACTCGTGTAAGTATTTATGTTTGCCATGCCTACGTACAAGAGCGCGACGGTGTGTGGGTACATAAAGAAAGGAACGAACTCGGCGTTGTTATGGCTACGACTTAACCGCGGTCATGGGCTAACCAACACACACAAAGAAAATGAGAGAGAGAGAGAGAGAGAGAGAGAGAGAGACCCTCATCGAACCTCGTTTCCTCTGGACCAAACGACCTAACTCGCTAAACCCCAGGGATAGAACAACTATAATCCAATAGAAAATATATCCTCCCGACCACCGTGTTACGTTCATTTATTAATTTGTTTCAACTTAAATACGATTAATCCCGTTACATTTTAACGTACAACGAGGGTTCATCGAAATACAAATATCTACGATAACAATCATAACGAGCGATCATAAATCGTTTAGGCGACGAAGGATTAATTTTTTCCTTTTTACTTTCGAAAAGCGTAACTAACGCTAATTATTAATTTTGAAGGGTGCGAAGTCGCGAGGAACGGTTTTGTGGGAGATTAAAGAAAGAAAGAAGAAAAGAAAAAAAAAGATGATGATAAAGACGGGGGAAGAAAAATCGATCGATTAATTATCTTTGCAAGAGAGAGAGAGAGACAGAGAAGAGCAAAGAAAAAAACGAAAGAATCGTCGGGAACGCGGTGGACGATAAGGAATAGCAAATGTAATTGCTTTAATAAGGAGGATGAAAATATTGCGGAATGGACGGCGGGATGTAGGCTTTACTCGCGGTGGGACGGCTCAACGAAGATAAATCGGGGTAGCGGCGGAGAGAGGGCCGGCCGTGGCCTTTATGTAGTAAACTATTGGTAGTGCGAACAGCTCAATGGTGAAACGCGAGATGTAACCGTAGCTGCGTCATAAAACGGTAATGGGGCGTCGCGTTTCCTTTTCCTAGAGTCTTTCTCGAGAAGGACGAGGAGGAGGAGGAGGAGGAGGAGGAGGAGGAGGAGGAGGACGTGTTAAGGGCGGAAAAAAAAAAGGGAAGAGAAAGGTCGAATCGGTTCTTTGCCGAAAAAAAAAAAAGAAAAAGAAAAAAACTCTACTCGCGAGAACGGGGAGGAGGGGGGTGGGATTATTCATCTTTGCGCCCGAGCCATCATCTTTTTTTTGATCTGATCTATCGAGAGAGGGAAAGGAAAAATAAAAGAGAAGGAAGATCGATACGAACGGTAAAAAAAAAAGTAAAAGGAAATGAAAAGGAATATGAACCAATTCTCTATTCTTTCTTCCTTTTTCTTTTCTTTTCTTTTCGTGTTCTTTTTTTTTTTTTTTTCTTACCCTACAATTCCACGACTTCGCACAACTTTCTCGTTTGTACATTCGCAAGCGATAAGAAAATTAAAAGCGAAATAAAAATTATCGAAATATAAATGTTGTCAATCTTCGTCTCTCTCTCTCTCTTTCTCTCTCTCTCTCTCTCTCGCTCTCTGGATTCGATCAATTATGTTTCTTCTTTTTTCATTTATATATATATATATATATATATATATATATATATATATTTCTTTTTTCTTTTCGTTAACATTACAACAAAACGGTGGAAGGTAGACGTAGACGTAGACGTAGACGTAGAGGTAGAAGAAGAAGAAGAAGAAGAAGAAGGGTGTTAAAAAGGAGGGGAGAGTAAGAGAAAAGAGAAAGGCGAAGGAGGAGGCCATGCTAGGTCCGTAGGGCGTGTATTTCTTAAGGCTTAGAGGCCTTGAAGAGCGCGAAACATAAAAATGCTTGCGCCCTTGCGTCTACGTAAAAAAAAAAAAGAAAGAGAGAGAGAGAGAGAGAGAGAGAGAGAGAGAGAGAGAGAAAGAAAAAAAAGGAAAGCGGGACAAGAAGAAGGAAGGAAGGAAGGAAGGAAGGAAGGAAGGAAGATTGGATGGAAGGAAGGAAGGAAGGGATGGAAGAAACGAAGGAACCCTGGCCATGGGCGGGGTCGTTGTTGCATATGGACCACCGTGTGCAGCACGCACGTGCTTCACAGAGTCTAGCAGCACGTATAAACCAGGAGAAACTTGCGCACACCGCATAAGCGTGTATGCGAGAACGCTTTTTATTTTCACGAGCAGTAAAACAATGCGAGAATATAAAGTGGCTTTGCTCCTTGGTCCTTTGATTCTCTCTCTTTCTCTCTCTCTCTCTCTCTCTCTCTCTCTCTCTCGTTTTCGTTCTCGTTTTCGTTCTCGTCGCTGAACCCAAAGAAGAAAATTCTCGGAAGTTGTCAGGCAAGTGAAAAAATCGCCTTTGCGAGTGCGTACCCTCAAAAATGTGAGGGTCAAAAGCTAATCGTTCTAGCCCCAACCGACCTTTCGCATGGGTCATAAGTTTTTTTCTGGGATTTCTTAAGACAATGCCAGAGAGAGAGAGAGAGAGAGAGAGAGAGCTCGCATGTGATCCTCGAAAACGCAAGATTTATGAGGGAGGAACGAACGTTGTGGGATCAAGAACACACGTTATCCACGAACGAGAACGTTCCTTTTTTTTTTCTTTTTCTTTTTCTTTTTCTTTTTCCCCGAAGAAACGAACGAAATAAGTGCTCGTTAACTTAACGACAATATAACTTCTAAAACGATCGTGGTTAATGTCAATGGATAGTAATATTATATCGGAGACACACATATATATATATATATATATTTTTTATCTTTTCTTTTTGTTCTCTCTCTCTCTCTCTCTCTCTCTCTCTCTCTCTCTCTCTAGGGACATGCTGCCGCTAAACTGTCAAAGCACAACGAACAGTACGATAAGTAATTCGGTTAGCAACGGAGCCGGCAACATGCAATCGTTGCAGAGTATCGACTCGGACAGTCCGAATCTAGCTATGTCACCGTTATCGACGATGGGTATGTCTCCGGCCGCAATGAATCCATGCAGTCCAATGGGTATGAGCCCTATGGGGCCCCATCATCACGGATACGCGACTCCCGTTACCCCGTCCTCCGTACACACGGCTCATCCGCACAATGGCGGTCTGAGTCCTATGAACGACGTCAAAGCGTTATGCTACGGTCGTAGCGTTTACGAGAGCGGTGAGTTATATTAATATTAATTGATTCAAACATCATTATAATCCTTATCTAGGAATCAATCGTTTTTTATCATCAATCACATAACTCTTATTATTTTTCTTCAGGTAAAGACGTTGAACAGAGCTCGGTTTATTATCCGAGTCATACCAGTATGCATCATCAATATTATCAACAGACCCATCATCAAATGATGTCCGGTTCTCATCATCATCATCATCATCATCATCATCATCAGCAGGGCATGCCAACGGGCTACGAAATCATGTTACCTCCGCCCCAACATTCCATGTGACCAACGGATTACAATGGCGAACGAAACGAGCAAGGTCATCACGGACCTAACGACGATTCATTGGCTCGCATTCACGCCTTCGCCTGATTTTTCGCGACCCTAAGTTTCTCCCAGCGGTGTATTCATCGTCATCGTCATCGTCATCGTCATCGTCATCGTCATCGTCGTCATCATCGTCGTGTAATATCGATGCTAACGAAGGGACAAACTTTCTTCGATCGTCGATTCTAACGTCACGTGTCGTGGGGGAGGAAGGAAAAAAAAATACAAAAAGAAAGAAAAAAGAGAGAGAGAGAGAGAGAAAGAAAAATCATCGATACCGACGACAGACAATACACACATTCGAGATATTTTTTTAACTCGTTGTCCGTAGAAAAACTGCGGACAGACTATCGTTTCTTAAATGCCGACGATAAGGGAGAATGAGAAAGGAGAAAAATGAACGAAAATTAAAGAGATACGAACAGAACATAAAGGAACAAGAAGAAATTAAAGAACGATTCTTCGACTCGTCACTTACTAAAAAAAAAAAAAAAAAAGAAAAAAAGAAAAAAAACTGTGATTACCAAATCGGTGCGGTACCAACCAATTTCTTCGAATTGAAGGGCCTAAAAAACGTATATATTATAATAAATTAAATGGCGATGGGTAGCATTGAAAATGCATTGAAATTGCGTGAAAGAACATCGGCCGGCCATCTTTGCAGGAACGTGAGATAAAGTGATTTAGCCAATGGGAGGAGACCGAGGCAATATCCATTAAATATCAGGGAGGAGCTCGAAAACTGGTTTTACTCGTGCGCGCGCGCGCGCGCACGCACGCACGTACACACGCAAGCAAGCAAGCAAGCACGCACGAACGTACACACGACGCACACAGAGACAGCGGACGCGCACGCACACTTGTTTTATTTACTTTCGAGATATACCATGGCGTATTAGAAAAATCCTGCGGTGTAATTAAATTCTGACGAACGACGGATGGTTCGATAGCCGTATAATATAATACGATGAATTTTGAAAAATATCCCACGTCAAATTCTTTTCTTAAATAGAGTTATTCTATGTCACATCGAGTTAATACATAAATAATAAATAGACCTTTATCACCGGGGTGATAGATAAATTAATAATCGATCACGATTATAACGGACGACAGGAAGGTAAAAAGAAAATAAATAAATGAATGAATGAATGAACGAACGAACGAATGAATAAAATAAATAAAATAAAATAAACTAGTCGAATTTAATGAAATTCGTGTAGTGATGTCCATAAAGCGAAGCGTACGTTTAAAGGGAAAAAGAAAAAAAAAGAAAAAAAAGGAGAAGAAAACAGACCGTTTAGATTTCAGTAAAAAATCAACAACGATCCGTAACAGTTTATTGTCAGAATAAAAACGTTTAACGTTTTACGATATTTAACGATATACTTTCGACATAGTCCGCACGATATCTTTTATATTTTAAACATATAAATTTATCTATCATGTATCTCTGTAGTATCTTGCTTTAAACGGATTATTAAAATTGCATACATACATACATATATATATATATATATATATATATATATATATATATGTATGTAAGTATAAATCGATAAAAAAGAAATATATTTATGTTGAACTTACAAATACGATTCCGACGTAACACGCTGCAGCAGCGTGTGGAAATAAGTATGATGATCATCGAAATTACCGTTAAGAACGAACCTCTTTATTTTCCAATACCTATGTATATATATATAAAAAAAAAAAGCATATATAATATTCTAATGATAATGTATGTAATGTATATAATGAGAGAAAATATCTGTGTATTCCTCAAGATTAGTGATTTTTAATAAATAAAATGTAATTCGTACTGAGAGATCTTCTCAGAATTAAATCAAAGATAAAACATGTATTATTTCTTATCTTTTTAGGATAGTCGATCGAACGTGTAAAGAATAAAAAAAAAAAAAAACAAAGGGTTACGAAAGGAAATAACCTTGAGTCGATTTTATAACGCGCGAGTTTAAAAGATATTATAATCTCATTGGTTACTCAACACTTACCGTGTGTATTAAAATGCATAACGTGTAAGTTTTGCAAAATACAGGGTAAACGAGAAAAATAAATGTATATAAATTCGGACAAAACTACTTGCTTTGAACGATTCACGATTCACTTTATTATTACCTTCGTAATAAACTTTCGTCACGGTAGAATCTAACGTTCCAATTGGTCGGTAGTTAAAATCCTTCGTTCCTATTGGCTGACCGTATTAAATCGTGATTGGACATTTTCAAAAAAATTAATCATTAAAATTTAAAATATTTCCTTGCCAAATACGTATCCGACAATAATATATTATTATTATTATCATTATTATTATTATTATTATTATTGTTTTTATTTTATTGACGTAATAATAAAACGTATTTTAATAAATATATAAAAATATTATGGTAAGACGCTATAAAATAAAATTTCACGTTAGTCATATAAATATCGACAAATCTTATACGACGAATATTTTATAACGTAGAAATTTTATTATTATTATTATTATTATTATTATTATTATTATTGTTTTTATTATTATTATTATTATTATTATTATTATTATTATTATTCGGATTACGTAGCTTCGTTATTAATGATCGTCGACAAAAATAGAAAATTTTTCTATTAACGAAGAATCGAAAAAATTAGTGTCATTTCATAAGCGCACGGGGCGCTGTCAAGAACATACCAGTAAACATGGTCATGTGACGCAAAGGCCGAGTTATTTATAGAATTACTTTGTAGCAAGTATAGGTTGGCAAGATATATAAATGTAATGTCTGCAATTGCACTTTATAACCATTATATAGATAGAATTCAGTGTGATTGGACCGGGATTAGTGTCATAATGTGTCATATTTATTAATGGATATAAAGTAGCCCCTCGGTATTGTTATAATAATGTAAATAATTGAATCTTAAATAGTGATTGTACTGTCACTGCACTTACTCTCTTCAGCGTATAAAAAGTACATTGCAATAATTACGTTTCAAGTTTGTAAAATATTCTCACATTTTTAAATGCCAGTGATTCCTCTTTTCCGACTAATCGCTTATCGTCAATTACATTAATCTCCAAGATATTTTTATATCATCCATAGTTATGTCAAAACCTGATGCACCTAAGTTTGTGACAGCACTCTTTTCCTTTAAGGGAAAGAATAACGATGAAGTATGTCAGATCTTTTTATCGTGTAAAAATAATGATTTACAGATAAATAGATCCGATACAGCTCAAATTTGGATTGTAATTTACAGTTGTGCTTTAAGAAGGGTGATATTATAACGATAACTCAAACGGACGACGAAGGTTGGTGGGAGGGTACGTTGCAAGATAAAACTGGATGGTTTCCGTCTAACTATGTCAAAGAGCATAGATTACCGGGTGAGATTTATGACATTTAAATATCCGTTATAAGAATTATATCAAATAAACGATCCCATGTATCATTTCTATCATATCCAGATTTGATTCGATTTTCGTTACATAAGAATTTATATCGTTGCAGATAATGGACTTTCTTCGGTTAAAGTATCCACGGAGAAAGGTCTGCCAGAATCACCAGTTCATCAGAAGCTTAATCGTGATATAGTGATAAAAGACATTGTAGATTCCGAAAGAATTAACGTAGCGGAATTACAAGGCTTAGTTACTAATTTTTTACAACCCCTAGAATCATCAAATATGTAGGTTCTCAAAGCATCCGATGTTATTTATCTAACGTTACATTCTTCTTACTATTATAATCCTAAATTAACTATTACGATCATAGATTAAAAAAGGAAGAGTACAAACAGTTACTAGGTAATATACACGAAGTTTTGGAAATGCATCAACGTCTTCTTACAAATTTGGAAGCTACCGTTCTACAAGGGGTAGCTGGTAGAATAGGAAATTTGTTTTTAACGCTTGCTCCGAGATTAAAATCTATTCATACAGCGTATTGTAATAATCATCCACAAGCGGTCTGCATTCTCGATAGATACAGGTAAAAAATATTGTGTATTATTCTTATTATTTCACTCTCTCTCTCTCTCTCTCTCTCTCTCCTTCATGATTTCTATTAGAGAAATTACAAGAATTACTTTTACAGAGATGAATTAAATGAATTTATGGAAGATAGCGGTGCAATATCTCCAGGTATATTAGTTTTAACGACGGGTCTTAGTAAACCGTTTAGAAGATTGGACAAGTACTCTGCTATGCTACAAGAATTAGAAAGGTACACGGAAAAAAATCATCCCGATAGAGGAGACACGCAACGAAGTATAGCGGTTTATAGAGAAATAGCGGTAAAGTCGATGTTTATTATCATAAAATTTGATCGAACTTAACTTACGAAAGATGCTATTACCGAATGATGTCGTTAACAGGATTCATGTTCTTCGATACGTAAACAACGTGAATTAGCACTACAGGTATTAACCAGCGGCATAAAAGGTTGGGAAGGCGAAGAATTAAGTTCTCTTGGGGAAATCCTTCACGTTGGATCAGTGACTCTAGCGACAGGTGTAGATAGAAGAGACAGATATTTCGTTCTCTTTCCCTCTACGTTGTTAGTATTGAGTACCAGTCCGAGAATGAGTTCTTTTATATACGAGGTATTATTATATAGAAATTCTCCGGACTAGTATTAATTTTTACGTAGGAATTTATCCACGCAAACTTTAACCGTTCCCAGGGAAAACTTCCATTGACAGGGATTAACGTTATAGCAACGGAGGACACAGACGAACTAAGGAATGCCTTCGAAATAACGGGTACGGTCAATTCTATGATTTAATTTTTTTGCGAATAAATATTATCCATATCGTATCTTTTTCGTAGGACCAATGATAGAAAACATAACGGTATTGTGCGCTAGTAAAGAGGATAGGCAACGTTGGATCGAGCTTCTAGTCCAAGAACAGGGTACCAATGTATTGAAATCACCGACGATGCCTCGAGTGAGTTACAATCATCCACCGTATACGCGGCTCTCGAGGTACTTCGCAAAGCTCGTGAGGAAAAAAATTATAGAGGTCGAATTAATGAAAAAGCTACTTTACATTCAATACGTCCTAAAGCCGGATTTAAGTAACGTTAAGATGCGCCGTTGTAACGTAACTTACACGATATTTCCTAATCAAAGTAACGAATGTATTTCCGATTGCGAGACCATTGTCGACAATGATACTGTACAAGAACCCCCGAAAATACTTCGTAAGTCTACTTTAACCCTCGACGTCAGATACGAGGTTGGGAATACCGATCTACGTAACTTCGGTCTGGAAGATAATTCTCCTTCTCTCACGAACTTGGTCGTATCGAGGGCCGCTTACGGTGATCGTTCCACGTTCGAAACCAGCAAGAGTTTACCTGCTGGCCGTACAACAACGAGCCACGTCCTGCCAAACTTGTTACTTTCTACGAGTAATTCTGCGGTGCCAATTTTATTGCCGCGAACCCACGATCATTATCGTGAAAATTTAGATATACCACGCGAACGACAGGCTCCCTGCGGTGGTACGATAAAGTGTTGGGAGGTCGTCGAGCTTTGTCCAAAAATACAAGACATCTCGAAACTCACCGTTAACGATACCGTTAAAAGCATGAACGGATCCGATAATGGAAATCTAAGAAACGAACAACAACATTTATGTCCCAATACCAGTTTGCATTCGTCGGATTCTGGAATGGCCGAAAGTTGTTATCACTTGAACTCGACGGAGATTAATTCCTGTTACAAGTCTCAAAGATGCAGTCACAGTAAATACATTGATCCGGTTAGAACGTCTCACAGTGAAAGCGAAATCGATGAGAATAAATTCGAACATCAATGCATTTGTACATCCCCGTTTGGTTCTACGCCGAGAGATAGCGAACGTTCGTTCCCGTCGTCTGAGAATATCGATAAGATGTCGCATTCGGTAAAGGCTTCTACCAGTTCCATCGGGAAAGACGTCAAAGATGATAAGTTTGACGATATTAAGGAAGAAACGGGGAAGAACATTGTAGTTTTTACTAAAAGAGATTACGAAAGTATTAAGCAGAAAAGGTTTACGGAACCAATCGCAAATTTACAACAAATTAATCCTAAAAGAAAGGGAAAACGAATGGTCCGTCCGGTACAACCAACCATCGAAGAACAACCAGAACAAACTGGTCAAGTTTATAGATCGGGATTGTACGCTCATTGGTGGCTCAAGAAAACTATTCCATTGTCGGGATGCACAGAACGAGGCAAGCTTCCATGGCATGGCTGTTTCTTTTTTTTTTTTTTTTTTTTTTTCCATTTCTTTTCTCTTCTCAATCGGATTGATTTCCTTCACTGATTTCACCACTAATAATCATTTATCATCAATGATTTTATGCTTCTATTTCACAGCCATGTTGTGTGAAGAATGCTTTTTTGCTTTGCTAACATAACTATTCATAAAATACGTATTATAACCGGGAGAGAACACGAATCACGTAGAAATTATCATTATTATTATTATTATTATTATTATTATTATTATTATTATTATTTATCCTTTTCACAGTCGTTTGATGGAATATGCATTGTGCCCACTTTCTTTCTTTCTTTCTTATAGTTTAGTTGATTTTTACTTTTTTATTTATTTTTTTTTTTTATTTTTATTTTTATTTTTTTTTTTTCGTAGGTAGGGCGTGTGCTCCGAATGCTTTTTATAATTCGTTATAGATACGAAAGAGAAAATTTCATGCGTTAAACTATTGCGAAAAATTCTTTTTATATAGATGAACAACAATCAGATGAACGGGAAACGCCAGCGGTCGGCAGCGGATCGTTGTTTATCTCCAGGGATTAAGACTCCTTGGAGTATCGCTTCGTTACGTCCAGCCCCACCTTTATATACACTCAAGACATTTGGTAAAATCAAATACCCATATAATATAACTTTTTCTTTCTTTTGCATTCTTTTTTTTTTTTTTTTTTTCTTTTTCTTTCCCCGTAAATATACGAGAGAAAGTTTACGCGAAAAAAAAAAGGTCGAAACTCTTTTATTCACTATAGCGTGTTTTGTTCCACGACAGATGAACGTCAATTTGAAGAAGATGCAATTATTCTAAAAATAATAGAAAGTTACTGTCTTTCTGTCAACAGTAGATTTACCATGAATTCTAACGAATCTAATTGTGAGTACATAATTTCTTCTTTTTTTTTCTTTTTTTTTGTTTTTCTTTTGCAAATATGTATGTTAATCATATTACACGTTTATTGTAATAAATTTTATATCTTAGCTATGGTGGATATCGAATGGCAAAGAACACGCGATGCATCTTCGATGCACAAGAGGGGTGTAAATTGGGATACTCGTACTGATCGGTACATTCTTTTTAAATCTATCTCTAATATCTTACTTGTGAATTTTACGTTTAATTATAATGTTGTATTGTTCAGGTCGTTATCGGAAACTGTAAAAACTTTAAAAAATCAAATGACAGATTTACAGTCACAAATGTCATTGCTTACTAAACAATTAGACGAAGAAAGAAGATCTCGACTTTCATTAGCTGCTACTGTAAAACGCAGTATGGCCGCTATGGATAGTTCCATATCTTAAAACTTATAATTAACGTTCAGGAAATAAATTTGCCAAATTCGAGTTTAATTTATCTTACTAGCGTGCATCTCAACGCGCAGAGGGATGCATAATACTTGGAATGTTTTCAAATATCTTTAAGTTTATAACATAGATTACGTTATGTTAAGATAGTAAAATGTTATTTATCTATTTTTATAGAAACTCGTTCATTCATGATTAAACGAAGGTTTCATCATGCATCTATTTTATATACATCGTTAATTATATTATGTTTTCAAATCGGCGTAATTTGTGTCTTATACTATATCTTGCTAATAACAGCCGATTTGAAAAATGAAATATAAAAAACAAGTTATTAAAGATTGACAAAAAATAAGGAATTAATTTATTGTAACATTTTATGATACATGACGATACCTCCTAAATATAATTATTGTTATATTCGAAAAATGTATTTATAAATATATATTTCTTTAAATCAGTTTTTTATCTCGGCTTATTTTTTATGCGTTCCAATTCGTTTACTCTACTGCGAGCGTGTTCTAACCTATGCCATGCCATTTGCAAAACCTTTTGACTTGCATATCCAGAACCTTCGTGTGGTTGACCTGATATCGAATAAAAAAGTTTAATAAAACATAGTAATTACAAACATGGAATAATATAGATTTGTTCCAAAGCGGACATTGCCAATATTTGGAGGTTATAAATCTTATTATTTACGAACCTGTCGAAACTTGTGTGAGATAATTAATTTGTTCGCTCAATTTCGATTCCACGTGGCCTAAAGTTTTCAAAAATTGATGAGTTTGGGATTCTGCTTGCTTTAAACTACACTTTTCCTTACTCAATTCCATGAACGCTTGCCCTGTAATGACATACGAATATTCGTATAACCATAAAAATAAATATATATATATATATATATATATATATATATATATATATATATATATCCAACGACCGTACAAAATATTTATTAATATATTACGTTTCAAATATACCTGCACTTTGTAAACAAAGGATAATATCTTTTTCAATGGTTTCCAAGATTTGAATTCTCTCCATGGGTGGTGTCATTTTTGCGAACTTTGTATTGTTTTAATTTTTATAATGTCTAATAAAAGAGTTTAATCGAAAAAATATATAATTACGACGAACGGCTTGAGAAATCACTGCGTACGAGAAGCTTCTTCGAAAATGAACGTAATAAACAAGAAGACGTTACGAGCTTCGTAGTGTAAAGACGACTGAACGTAAACACAATGTCATACTTACGCCCCACTACAGCCGAGACAATGCGAGCTTCTGATTCGTCGATGCGAGGTTCTGATTCGTCGATACGAGCTTCTGATTCGTCGATGCGATCGACGCAGTGATCCTACTGCGCATACATATCCCTACCACTTTCATATACCCCGAGCGAAGCGGTCATTCAAATTTGCGACATTATTTCAATACAATTTTAATAAGTAATAATAATCTTTTAAGAATTACGCATATGTAAGTATAAAACTAGATATCTGTTTTTTTATTTTTACCACGGAGTCAATATATATATCGTCAAAACATACAATTAATTCCTTAAATACAAGTTATTCGATATGAATAAAAAAAAATTGATACAAGCATTTAACCGATAATTATTTTCTCATCGTTAATAAATTCATATTTAGGAATATTGAGATTAATAGGTGCTGGTCCTTTTCGTATACGTCCGGCCGCATCATAATGCGATCCATGACAAGGACAAAAGAAACCTCCTGGAATGATACCAGAATTAGGAATAGGTATACACCCTAAATGGGTGCAAACTCCAATGACAATTAACCATTCCGGTCTTTTCACTCTTTCGTCATCCGTTTGAGGATCTCTCAAAATCGATATATCGACTGCTCTTTCTTGCTCAATAATTTCTTGCGTTCTAATAGCAATAAAAAGCTACATTTCGTATATCCTATTTTTGTATAGTTTTAACTCCATGTATGATAATAATAATAAATCACCTATGATAAAGAAAAACTGGTTTTCCTCGCCATTTAACAACCGCAACTTTCCCTTCTGGTACATTAGTCAATGAGGCTTCTGTTTGAGCCGTAGCCAATACATCGCGTGACGGTGCCAAATACATTATGTAATGCAACATATGAGACTTTAAAGTATACATACAAGTTACTCCAGCAACTATAAGATATAAATAGTATATTTATATTTTAAGTATTATTTAGTACAAGAGAAATATTACTGAGATGCATAATGAGATCTACC
Source organism: Dolichovespula saxonica (assembly GCA_911387935.1). Lineage (NCBI taxonomy): Eukaryota > Metazoa > Arthropoda > Insecta > Hymenoptera > Vespidae > Dolichovespula > Dolichovespula saxonica. Next base: position 8,681,066 of record OU427001.1, read on the forward strand.
AAAAGATACGGCATAATTTAAACATTTTTGATTTTCATTTGAATCAAGCGGTTTTTTGTCTGGCTTTAATTCATCTTTAAAATCTGGCAACGGGATGTCAGAATGGGCGTATCTATCTAAAAAAGAAATCATTTGGAACAATTTGATACATTTGAGATATTATTACTTTTCACTTACTTGGATCGCAACTTACAAATGACGCTGGAAAATATCTTTTCTTTCTCGCGATTTTCGAAGTTAAGTCCGTAATCGTATTTGCGAGTATCATTGTCCTTTTCCACATTTTTTTATATTTATGCTTGGGAAAAATTCTGAATGATTTTATCAGGTTAAGTTATCCTGAATTTCAAATGTTTACATTTCAATTGTTTTAGAATTATTGTTATTACGAGATATGACGACATTGGGTTATTCGATGATTTAATGCTATTTTTATTTACTATTTTAAATTGGTAGGCGTAAGTGACTTTGGTGACAGAGGTATGAACGAAATATAAACATATGAGCTACAAGGCAGAAACAGTGTCCTCACTATGCACCTATTCTATCGATTAAGTTTATGAAGGTTATGTCCCTCTCACTCGTGCAACTTAATAATCGAATTACTTTGTGACAGAAACTTTTCTATGTCGCTAAAAAATAGTAGTACAAACGAGACAAAAGCAAACGAAAAGTAAATCATTATAAAGATAGGTGCAACGAAGAGCCGATCGATACTTTTTAGAATCTAGTTCGAACGGTTTAAACAACAAGACGAATACTTTTGTAACACGTAGAATTATATTTTACATACTTTTCGCATAATAAGTACATAAAGACATCACAGACAAAAATACTATCGATATTTTATATTTTTTCACAACAACAATAATAATAATAATAATAATATGTAACATATAAAATATAAATATATTTCTATTAATTGAAAATATAAAAAAATATCTCTTTGCGGAAGCCTTTAGGAGGATTATAGGTTAGACCGTTGTTAAAAGAAACGAACTAGCAGGAATGCCATTAGGATCGAAAGCGAGTAGGCGATACTGTTTGAAACAGCGGTACTCTTTTGGTCCTTGTCATAATCTCTGCAATAAATACCGAACGTAATCGGATTCCTTATAGATGCGTTCGAATGAATATAAACGTGTTTGTGATCGTCGTGGCTATATTCCTCGTATGACCAGTCAATTAACGGCATCAACGTGCTGTTCAAAGTATTTGGCATAATCATTGAATTCTTCGACTCGTCGAATTTTCCTGATATACTGATCGCATTGAAAGTCGTTTCTGAGTCGACGACGGATCCGCAAGATTCTACGGTATCGTTGGAACATTGCACCACTGCACAGAGTCTCACACCGACCCAACGTATCTCCGCAATATCACGGATCCCATTGAAAACGACCAATCGGTATTGCACCTTCTTATCCAATTTGCCAGTTTCAATCGTGAAATTGCAACAGTGATTATTATGGCACAAGTTCTGCGTAACGTTGCCCTTCAATAATTCTGAATAGTACAAACTGATATTATCGCGTAATAATTTCAATGGTTCTTCGAAATCTTCCCGTTTTCTCCTTAGTTCGTCGTGAACGTGAACGTGAACGTGTTCGTTATCTTTTGACTTTGCTTGGACGTTTTCTTCACTCTTAACCGTTACATTTCTCTTCGGCATCTTAGGAACTTCAGCGACTAATAATTTGGTAGTTCGATTAGTTGCCATAAAGACTGCGGCTATCTTATTGCGACCTAAATAAAAAAGAAAAGAAATAAAATTCTTTTCTTTTCATAACATCTATTAACACGTTCTCATTCGATGATTTTTACGTTATTTCGATAGACATCTTAACGTTAAATTGACTTATAATTCTATTTATTCTATCTTTGTTATGAAGTAAATGATCTTACCCAAGTAAATGCCGCTGCCGGTATTACCTCTTGAGGGATCATTGTATCCGGCTGCCAAAAGATTTACATTTTCTGCGTACGCCCAACCAGCTTGAGTCTGAATTGCTATAATAAAATGATTTTATTTCGTCGTTATACAGTCAGAATAAAGTGGGATGACGTCAGAAAAAGAGAGAGAGAGAGAGAGAGAGAGAGAGAGAGAGAGAGAGAGAGAGAGAGAGAGAGAGAAAGAGAACATTTATAAATAGTTTTAATTAGATTTTAATTTGACTCACCAGTTAAAAATGGAGTTTCAGAGAACCATGCAGTCGGAAAAACAATATCGTTAATTTTAAGATCTCTTGTTAAAGTCAAGGCAGGTTTAGCGAATAAAATATCGAAACAGATGAACGTTCCAAATTTAACACCAAAATCCGTATCGAACGTAACCACTTCTGGATGTAACGGACTGTCAAACTCAGGTTCAACGAAAAGATTTATCTTGCGGTATCTACAAGCGAAAAACATCGTATTAATTCGAAATTAATCATTTATCACTTCGCACGTCATAGTAAACATTGTTGTTCGAACGTTGTACCTTGCGATAATCGTGCCATTGCGATCGAATACGACGTTGGTGTTATAATAATATACTTTTTCCTTTGGACAATCATTACCCGTACATGGTTCCTTTTCGGCGATATTGATGACGGTGTATATTTGATTTTTCTTAGCTGCGCACGATATTCTCTTCAATGTCTGCGAGTAACGAAGAAAAGAGTTAAAAAAAAAAAAAAACAGAACAAACAAAAGAAAAAACAAAGAAAAGGAGAATGTAGAATATTATTAGAAATAACGTATTATTAATGACGATTAGTGGTCAACGATCACCATCGAGTAATTATCGCCATCGGTTATTCGTAACCCTGTATGGGACTCGTATCTTACAAAATTATTCTTATTATTATTATTATTATTGTCATAAATATCTTATCGGAGTAAAAATACGTTGCGCGTGAAAGATTTCAAACGAGGACACACGAACGTTAAAAGGATTCTTAGATTGCGTATATTTACGCAAAATAAAATCCTGATAAATAATATATATATATATATATATATATATTATTAATATATTAATAGATTTATTAATATATTTTATAATATATAATATATTTATTAATATATATATATACTCGAGATAAAATCTTGATCGGGTTTGGATACTTTGCGACGATACTCATTTACTTGATCGAGATCGTTTATTTATTAGACAGAGATAAAAGAGAGAAAGAGAGAGAAAAGGAGGACAGTTTATCTCGATTGATAAACATTGTTGGTAAAACAAATAATGAGAGTTTTTTACTTCGCTAACGCCGTTCATATCTGTAGTACATGGTGTATAATTCGCATTGGCCAGGGGTATCACCGTTGTCCACGAGTCCATCTGACTTCTCTCTAAGGATGTACTGGTTAGACCATCCTCAGGAAAAACGATGATGTCGGCATTCTGAAGGAAGAAAAAAAAAAAGAGAAAAGAGAAAAGAAAAAAAAAAACAAAGAAAATAAGACGAATAGGGATACGTAGGAAATCGTCGTACGTTACGCGCAATAATAAATTTGTTTGTTTATAAATTTCGTCTAATATAAAATTCCAACGTATCGACTTCCTAGATACCATTATTGTATAAGCGTTAGAAAGATATAGATTTAGACATATAAAATACGCTCGTAGTCAAAAGCCATTCATTCTTCGTCATCAATCTTCTTACGTAAGACGAAGTTTTCTTTATAAAAAAAGTTTCCTCCTCGTACTGTTTTCTATACGTTTTCCGTATAACCGGATAAAGTCGTGAAACGTACGTACGTACGGGCGTTGAATGAAATAGGAGTGAAAGTGAAAATGAAGGTTGAAATCAGACGGTACGATGTGATTGTACGTCGCAAAAAAAAAAAAAAAAGAAAAAGAAAAACCAAAAAAAAAAAGAGAGAGAGAAAGAGAGTGAGGAGGAGAGAATGAAAACGATATAAGGAGGACGACATATTTTGAAATTGAATGAAAGTAAAATATATTCGCGGCAGAGTAAAGAAAAAAAAAAAATTGATGACGCTAAAGCCCATTCCATTGGAACGAAACATCGAAACTCTTCGAAAATTGAATATAAAAGAGAAAAACAAAAAAATTTCATTTACCTGTTTATTCGCATCTTCTATGAGTTTTTCATACTCTAATACATTTTTGTGCAAAGTGCGTTCGCTGCTATTGGTCACGCTTTCCGATGCAAATTCTACGACCGCGGCTATATAGTTCTTTGAAGCTGGCGTCGATCCCTGATTTTAAATAGAACATTTAATCACAATCAAATGGCGATCGTAGACGATCATTCTTTCTTTTTAGTTTTTGTTTCCCCATCACCACTTTGTTTGTTTGTTTGTTTGTTTGTTTTTTTTTTTAATAATAAAGTTTTATTTTTACCTGACTCGACGACCGTACGTATGCAATAAGTAGATAATACAAGATCCATCGCCAATTTGTATTATTAGACATGATTGTTCTTTTCGGGCTGACTGAAAAATATACGTGAAAATGATTTATTATTATAAACGATGATTTCCTTGAAACAATATCTACTTGTTACTTGCTTTCTTTTTCCTTCTTGATAATTTTGTTCGACAAATAACATGCATCAGCCAAAATATAGCTCTTTTTATTGACAAAAATATAAAGTTCATCGAGAATGAAGGCCTTTAGATTTCTCTAGTCATTGTAGCATAACACGGTATACAATGAAGAATGACATTACTATATATATACGTACATATATTTTAACTTTAATTCGGTTCAAAGTACAGATGCATATTTATTTTATACAACAGTTAGAATGGATATATATATATATATAAGTATATATTTCATTCATTTAAAATCATATACTGTACCATAAATTACATTTCAATTTTATATCAGAAGCTTTAATCGTTTATTAATTTAATTACTAACTAACTACCTTTAGCAGTCTTTATCTATGTTTTTTTCCATAGCTATTTAGGTTATTTCCAACACGTACGATCATAAGATAGATGTAATAATCACTTTCTCCGTAACTCTTAATAAATAAAGTACTGTCAATCAATAAGACAATTGTACATAAGTTTTATCAAACGTGTATGAACGAAAGTCTACATACATATTTTTGCACTTGTGCAAATAAGATAAAGATCATTCAAGATCTTAGTATTAATATTATGGATCAAAGTATTAATATTATGGAAATAAAAAAAAATATATATAAAATCATTGTAATGCTATATAATATTACTATGTTTTCTTTTATAAGTAATGAAATGGAGCAGTAACGGTACATTTCCTTTCTGATAATTTTGAGGAAAGATAGAAAATTCAAGTACTTCAATATAACGTATATCACATCTAAAATAGAATCTAAAAATTGATTACCGATAATCAAAAGTTATATATGTCTTACCTAGATTAGAATCTAAAATTACATTTAGTTTACATTTTATCTTTTCTTTTTTTTCTTAAATCTTCGATATTAAAGAGAGATAAAGGCAGTATGGACTAGCAGATAAACATCTCTCTTATCAGTAATGAAATAACGTAGTAACAATATGTGTCATCTCAAAGAATTTTGTAGGAGAAGTACAAAATCGAAATATTTGATAGCTGTTTCATGTCATATCTGAAATAAAATCTAATATCATATATCGTTTATAGTTTATCTTATCTTTTCGGTCATTTTCAAAGTCAGAAAGAGATAAACACGATATAAATGGACTATGAATATAATCTAGATGGTATAAATTTATTGAAATATAATATTTGCAACGATTAAACGTGCATCTAATAATTTTTAAAATCTCTAATCCGTACGTAAAAAGTCATAAAGGGTATCGCACGGAGGAAAAATGAAGTACTCAATTAGTCATTAAGTTATATGATTCGAACGATCGTACATCGATGAAGATTTTCTCTTACTCGAGAGCGTAGCTGCGAATTGTTTTTCTCTCTTTGAAGGTTATGTTAATGGAACGTAGAAAAAAGAAGACGTAAAGGTAAATAAGAAAGTATCGTCGTACTTACTCTTTCAGAGAAGAACTTTCTTTGACATGAAAGCTAACAGAGCCGATATTCGAAACATAAGATAACTCACTCGCGTTGCAAACGTAACTGCGACTGACTAACGTCAGCTCGCGGTTTGGACATATCGTACGATTTCGTTTACCCTGCCAGTAGGGATTTCCCGATAATATACACACGCGCGCGCGCACGAACGTGTGTGTGTGTGTGTGTACCCGCATATGAACGTATCTGTGAATAGTTCGATACAGGATAATGCGCGGTCACAAACACACATATATACACGGACAAATAGATGATGAATCAATTGTAAAAATAATTCTTGCTAAGTTGCTTTTTAAGATGCAACGGTAACGCTTGGTGGGAGTAAGCCCACTTGCAAATAATTCATTTATCTCTTCGTGTGTATCACAATTAAATGTTATATCAACGAGATTAGTTGTTTAATGCGCACGTATTTGATTACAAGACAAGGAAAAATATCATACAACTGTTTTTTCCTTTTCTTTTCTTCTTTTTTTTTTTTTTTTTTCAAATCTCAAGGAGGAATAAATATATTCGTTTCTATATCTCTTACATATGTTTCATGTGTCGTTTTACGTCAGTCCAAGAAATTGACACTTTCAAGAACATCCGAATCCTCGAGATTACTCATGGATTTTTCTAATGCCATTTATTATTGCTCGGTGCTGCACAAAAGCTAACGTATTTATTAACGATCGCGGAAAAACATTTCGCTATGATATTACTTGATAATCGGTTAGAAACGATTTTTTTTTTTTTATATAAAAATCTCTTAACATTATTTATTACGTTTATTAAATTACATCGATATTTTAAGTGTTCAAACTTTTCGAACGAATTAAATGTTCAAACTTTTCACTTAAATTTAATTTATTTGATATATACATATATATATATAACTTTTTGTGATTTAAATCACGAAAATATTCGATGTTCTATATACTCTCACGTAATATTTATTGTCTTTTTATTATTTTAAATATTAGTGTGAAACAATTATGATTGGAGATTGGTTATATGTAAAGTAGCATTGTGCGCATGCGCGGCGGGGATCGATAATCGATAAACCAATTCGAATCGGACGCCATGTTGAATTTTGTGACAGTACCGAAGTTGACACCGGGATCGTCGTCGTCCTAATTACAGATAATTAGTAATATTTTTTCTAACGTACGTCCTCCTACTATATATCAATCGAATCCTTTAAACGCGTACTCTGGCGTGTAACGTTTGTTGGTCTAAATATCGTCGCGTTAAAAAGATATTCGCGATAATAAAATCGGCGTCTTCTCGTGGCCAACTACGCAATATCTTTTTCTTTTTTCATCAACATTTTTTGACTATATCGATACTTTTTCCACTTTATATTCATCATTTAATTAATTATTTTGTATCAATTAAACGTAATCGATCGTATTTTGTGTTATATATGTATGTATATAGGTATACACATACATTTCTCTCTCTCTCTCTCTCCCTCTCTTTCTCTCTTCCTTTCTTTCACATACATACACACACACACAGATTCTCTACTAATAAAGATCGTACATTTTTTCAAGCTCTCTCGCATTCTACGAATTGATAAAATTACTTTCATATAATACGTAATAGTATACATATCGTACAGATATATATATATTTATATAAGTCTATCCCTTTTTAAAGACTTAAAGAGAATCTTTATGTAGAGTGTGGTGTTTGTGTACTTGGATTTCCAGGAAATTCGATTTCGCTCGAGAACGAAAACAAAATGGACATTCGTGTCACCGCGTGTAACATCGATCATTCATTTAAATATTGTATTGTGCTCGTACATAGTACAGTAACATAATTAACCAATATTTATACAATATTATATTCGTTCGAAGAATGCTATATACAATAACAATATCTTCTTTTTGTTTTTCTCTTTTCAGGAACGTCATTGGAATCGTGCGCCGCGTATCAATGAAGGAGTCGTGTGTTGTGTATCGTTAAAATAAAAACAGAAAAAACAATCGCCAAGTATAATCGGTGTTGTTCGTCGTAATATGAAAATTTCGTTCGCGATAAGAAACTCATTCGCGTATATTGTTTCGTATTTTCGTTATTATTAAAATTCACAAGGAGCCGACAAGACGCGTATCATCATGGTGTTATTGGACTCCGTTACCATTCGAAATAAACGTAAGTATTTATGTTTCTTTATACGCGTGTATGTGTATGTGTGTAATATATGTACGTCTACGTGGAAACAAATTTTTATTCTATTTCATTTCGAATGACTATTGCAGATGACTTATCGTTTGTTTTTTTTTGTTTTGTTTTTTTTTTCGTTCTGTTTCAGACGAGACAACGATATATCTTTCTTTTAAAAGGAGAAGAAAAGCTAGCTCTCTTCTCCTACTCGATCGGAAAATTCTAGCAGGGAAAAACAATAAACTAGCAACGATCGCGTGACCGCTGTGATCGTTGTAAAGTAGGTGTGTTTTGGAGCCATCGCAGAACGTCTCTATAAAGTGAGTGAACTTTTTTAAGTTCCTCCGATCGCTCAATCATGTCGAGAACGAAAGGTCCGTATCGGCACGGGTGATTGGTTGTAATTAAGTAATTTCTACAAAGAGCATTTTATTTGAGTGACCACGAGTAAATTTTCCTTCGGAGATTTAGTCGCGAATGGTTCATTATTTGTTTGTTTGTTTATCAGATCAGAATTAGGGTCTCATTGTTTCCATACTTTTTTTTTTTTTTTTTTAGAATTATTACGCACTACGAATATTTCCGTGTATTTTTTAAATATTTTTTTGTTCTCTCTCTCTCTTTCTATCGCTGCAGTAGCGAAGAATTCGTCGTGTTAATCATTCGAATTCATCGGAAATATACAATAAATGAACAAGATGACATTCGCGATGAATCGTCTTCGGATTACAAGCGAAAATTTTGCATGTTCTCGTTGAAACGATTACATTGATCGCTTGAAAGATGGAGCGTTCAAGGGTTTTTCCGTAATATATTCAAATAAGGATTGATTAAATATTTATTCAATTTGAATTGATAAAAGAAAAGTCTCGAGTGGAGCGATTGCTTTTGAAAAAAAAAAAAAAAAAAGAGGAAAAAAAATAGTCGAGTAGAGTAATCGTTGCTAAAAGACAAAGAGACTTGTAGAATCATAGCCCGTATGCATAAACGATAAGTTAATCATTTTCAGCTCAGGATTTTCAGCAATTAATATATTATGATTCCCGTTTCTCCTACCCTACCGTCATTCTTTCTTTCTACGTATGCGTGTTGAAATGAACGATTTGATATTTTTAATATGTAGGTTATAGACAGACAGATAGCGTACTTTTCTGAGCGAATGTGTGAATTTTTAATTTTGTACTGGTACATCCCGGGCTAACGCCCAAGGTATCCTTAGGGGATAGAATGTTCCTGCCTTTGGGTTTATACGGAATTGTCACGAAATTTTGTCGTTTAACTCGATCATGCTTGCCACCCCTCCTTTAATTTATTTCGTGACGGTTCTGTAACTTCATTATGTATCACGATTCAAAGGGATTTCGATTAGTTTCTATTTAGATTCTATTTCGTTAGGTATAAAAATCGGTAGAACAGATTGATGAATTTTTAAGATTAGTTTTGTAAGATTAACACTTCGTACAACTCGCGATTTTGTCTTTCGAATATTTGATATGATTTATATCTACATTATATTATTTATACACGAATGCGCGAATGTAAGAATAAATGAAATAGAAAGTATCGAAAGGAAATCTATTACAGATCAAATTATCGTATTCATTGGTTTCTCTATTTATCGTCCGATATTATTTTTCGATATGAAAAGTGCGAGGAGTCAATGCTAGTTTGTAATAGGTCATCGATTAGAATTATTATCTGCCGTGACATTCGAGATAACGTGCTCGTCGATGGATTCCAAGTCCATTAATTGTTCACGTTTTAGGTTAATCAACGAAACACGAATGAAATTAATTTTTTCGTTATTCAGAAAGAGAATTGCCTAACGAAAAACGTAAATATTTCAAACAGAAAATCGAAAGAAATAGGAAAAGTAAATATGTTACGAAAATATAAGAATTAAAAAAATAAATATAAACTATAATAATTTCATAGTATCGTAGTTCGTTTGAGATATCGTTCGATCAAAAAGGTGTAATCATTTTTTGTGCAAAGAATTTAGATTATTTTTTGTTTGTTTTTTATTTCAGTTGCTTTTGGATTGTCCGTTCTTTTTTTTTTTTTTTTTACATATTTTAGAATCGGCGACAGTTCTCGTATTATTCGCCATTAATCGTCGTAATATGCGATATTCTGTTATATTAGAATTTTCGAGACCAAGAAGATTCTTTTCTTGCTCCTCAGTTAAGGAATGCCCTGCAGCAGCGGTTAAGGACACGAAGCAAAATAAGGGGCTATTATGTCGAAGAGGCCCCCAGAAACTGTGGCTCAAGAGGGCAACTATTATAGGCTATTGAGTTACTTTCGAAGGTTCCTGCAACATATTCGAACCTTCCGAGAATGGCTCTTAGTCGTACATAATTTACGATGTTGTCACTCGAAATGCTTTTATGGTGGTGATGATGATGGTGTGTGTGCAGTAGGGTTAAATTTGAAAAACCGAGACAACGTTAATATTTCGTATTCGAAATTTGCATTGCCTCGCGTACGCGAACGCGATTATTTCATATTTTATGCAATTTCATTATTAAAGTCGACTCCTATGCGTTTTTCACTTTTTTTCTTCTTTTTTTTTTTTTTTTTTTTTTTTCTGAAGTTAAATTAAATTCACACGTTTAACTAACGTATAAGCAGTATAATATTTCTCATTTGAATAAAGTTAAGTTATGTTAAGGTCGTAGTCACGAAACGTATTCTATGGCAATTGTGGGGTTCACCGAAGCTGCACTAATAAATAAAGGTCCACGTGGATCGGAAACAAGCACACTGGAATGTTTGCCAAGATTTCCCCATCGCAATGCATTACCGGAAAAGAATATTTGTTTAGATTAAGATCAAGAATGTTTCATTTTTATTTTATTTTATTTTATTTTTTTATTTTTTTTTTTAATTAAGTTAAATTAAATCAAAAATTTCGTCTTTCGCTAGATTTTCTTTTTTCTCTTTTTCTCTTGTAATATCAAATTTTATTAGAATCCTTAGATAAGAATTTTTTGAATTTGCCGATCATTTCATCGAACGCTTGAAATTACTTCGATTACAAAAGGGTAATTGTTATTTGTAAGATCTTGAAAAAAAAATTTCTAGTTCATTCATCTATTAATTCCGGATAGAATCTCATTCACTTATTTTTATTTTTTGTACGAGCGAGCTTGGATACGATTAAATTTTCAATCAATCTTATTAAATGCGCATCGATTTAGAATTTTTATACGGAGAAACAAAAAACCTTTCGATTAAATGAATTTCGTCGAATGTTTTTTTTTTTTTATTTCTTTTCTTTCTTTTTTTTTTTACTTTTCGATTAGATTAATAGATCTCGCGGTATACTATTGATTTTTTTCTCTTTCTTACCAGAGGCATTAAACTTAATTGCGATACCGCTTTGATATTAAAAGAATAATTACATACAAGTGGATTAAACGTTAGATCGTATATTTTCTTTAAGGCTATCTCCGCGTCAGCAACAGTTTTTTTCCTTTTTCTTCTTTCTTTTTTTTTTTTTTTTTTAAATACCTTATACATATTTATAGGTACCATGGACCGATCAACGATTATTTAACATCAACTTTTAACATCACCATGTTACAGGATACATTTAGTTCTAAGGCATTCTATTGAATAATTCAAGAAAAAAAAATTTCGTATTACTTACGATCCATGCAATTATCATTAATGTAACGTAAGTACTGCACATTATTGCTACATTTCGAGAATGTTTCAAAAATATCTTTTCTTTAATTTTTTTTTTCTAAAATTTCCTCAAACCTGCTTAAATTCAAAATTTTATTTCAAGCGTTACATGCACCGCGTATAAGATATTTTATTATCGATTTATATATATATATATATATATATATATATATATATATATATATATCTAACATCGATATTTTTCTATTCATTCGATATAGAGCCGTCTGAGATATAGCGAAATAATTCATATTCTTATCGTATATTTTGACCACGTTTTCATTGCGGGTGCAGATAATAGACCATTTCATCTTTTTTGTCAACAAATTGGAAGTGAAAGGAGGGGGTCTATCGATTTCATTGATATATTTCCATACTATGTAAAGAAAAATAAAGAGGTAGAGGAAGAGAGAGAGATAGAGCGAGAGAGAAAGAGAGAGAGAGAGAGAGGGAGGGAGGATAAAGAGGGAGAAAATAAAGAGGGAAAAAATAGATATAAACTTTAAATAATGGTGAATAGAGGAGAACAAGGTATAGGACGAAAGATAAAATGCTTGAACGCATTTTTCGGACGGTCGAGCCTGTCCGGTAGTTGCGTTAAATAAAGACCTTGTCGAATTTGAACGCCTCGTCTATGCA